>JAXHKQ010000442.1:0-17838 GCA_038407185.1 Chalaropsis ovoidea
AAAAAAAAAAAAAAAATAAAAAAAAAAAAAAACATAGGGAAGGGTCCAAAAGAAAAAAAAGACAATATGTGAATAAAAGAAGGAGGGAAAACGCGTAGATAAAAAAAAAAAAAAAAAAATCTGCAAAAGTCTGCACAAAAATAAAAACCATGCTGCTAAAAAAAAAGAAAAAAAAAACAAAAAAAAAAAAAAAAAAAAAACCCCCCCCCCCCCCCAATCCCAATCACTGCGCGCGCTCTTGCTTCAAACATGGCCAAGCCCGCCACAGGAGCAAGCAAGAGGTACGTCCACAATGTACACATGTACCTCCCCCCCCCCCATTGACCCGCAAATTGACCCACGTGGACTTGACGACCGCCTTTTGACGCCCAGCCAGATCGAGTCTCGCGCTCTCTACCGTCCGCATCCATCTCCCCGTTCCTCTGCCAAAATCGCAGGCCGCGTATCCCCCGCAATAAAAAAAAAAAGGAAAAAAAAAAGACCAACAATTTGTACCTGGATTAGGGAATGTAGATGACGACGACACGGAAATCTTCGTACGTATGCCTTTCCCACCCCTTGCGCTTCTTCTGATCCTTCTTGATCCTCTGATACCTCCTTCCTCTCTGTCGACTGTGTGCTCTTCTTTTCGCCTCCCCCTTGTCTTATGTACCTGTGGCGTTGCGTCAGCCCATGTGTGGCGTGCTGTGGCGTGCTGTGGCTTGCCCAAGTAACACCAACGTCTACAAGCCGGAGTCTCAAGTAGTTGAAACATTTAATAGTTCGCTCAATTAAAAAATCGCTGTATAAAAAAAGACCTCCCAAATATCATGCAGACGCACAATCTGCGTCAGCGCTGAGACTTCTCCTCCCTTGTCCGGTCGGTCTGAGCACCCATCAACAAGGCCCAGCCCAGGCCCAACCCAGCATCCACACTCGCTCACACTCTGCCGCTAAGCCTGGCGTCATGTTCCCGGTGCTTCATGCTGCGCTCCATCCTCCAGTCCTCATTCCCGCTGCCGTCATTTCCGGTCGCCTGGCTGCACACACGTCCGCATCGGCCGCAGCATGCATCGCGGCAGCTTGCCGTCCGGCTTCTTCATGTGGTCCCACAGTTCATCCCAAGTCACGTCTTTCAGCTTGGTATCGCCGCAAATCCGGCACCGCACTGCAGCGTTGTCCATGTTCTTCTTGGCCTTGCCCACCACCTTGCCGGCCGCCTTGCCCACCACCTTGCCGGCCGCCTTGCCCGCCGCCTCGGATCCCGGCCCTTGGATCTCGCGGCAGGTACAGCTGCCGGGAAAGGAAGGCGATTTCATCTCAAGAGTAGAGGTGTTGCGATGCACCAGTTCGTCAAAGTTGGGAAGACGCTTGGCATTCATCATGGCATCGCAAAAGATCCTGATGGAGGTGTGAAGCGATTCTTCGAAATTAGAATCAATATCATTGTGGGCGGATTTTAGAGCTTGCGGCGCGCAAGTGGCGCCAGGGCCGTTCTTTGCGTTGCGACCGGCAGCGGCACCACGGGCAGCAAGACGGGTGGCAGTATCGGGAGAGTCGTCATTGGGAGCAGTGAAAGCGTTGGGGGTGGCGGTACTTGGGTCATTGGAGGCAGCAGAGGTACTGGAAGCACTGGGCTCACCAGAGACACCCGAAGCACTGGAAACCCCCGGAACACCGGAAACGCCCGAAGCACCGGAAACCCCCGGAGCTCTGGAAACCCTCAAAGGACCAGAAACAAAAGACGTACACTGACCACCCCGCTTCAGCTCACACGAGCACTTCGCCTTCGGCTTCACCAAGCCAGAAAGATAGTAGCCAATCCGGAACTCATCGCGGCCCATGGCCTCGTGGGTCCACTCCAGCTTGCTGTAAAACGGCTCGTGTGGCTCAAACAGGCCCTTTTCCACGTAGGACCCGCGGAACATGTACCTGGAGTTGACACGCGGCTCAAAGTTGGTTTCAGCGTCTTCGCAGAACTTGAGTTGTGAATTCACCACTTCGAGCTGTTTGGTTGTCTCCATGTCAATGAAGTAGGCGGGCCGCGTGTTGAGGTTGCTGCTATCAAAGACAAACGGCTGGACATCCCGGGCGGCAAAGGAGAGCGACGACGGGCAGACCTTGCGCGTGTGCTTGGTTTTCGGGTCATGGTAGTGCTCGTGAGGCCACAGGAAACCCTGGGCCGGGTCCGAAAATGGGTACTCGAGCTCCTGGTCCTCGGCACCGTTGTGACTCAGTATCTGGTACATCTTCTTGGCTGCCTTGTCCAGATGGGCCCCGGCCGTTTTCTTGGTCCACTCCGGGCCCCAGGCATCTTGCCAGATTCCGGCCTGCGCCCAGCGCGCCCGCACATTGTTCTCGGCATTTGCACGCATGTCGAGAGCCGTATCGTAGTGTAGGTTTTGTGGCATGCCGTAGGGCCCAAAGAAGAGTTGGAAGTACAGGTTTTCGGCCTCCTGGATGGCCATGGCGTGAAAGACAAGACGCGGGTTAGTGCGGAGGGCCAGGGCGCGGCGTTGCAGCTGAAGGATGCTCTGTTCCATGGAGAGGTGGCGGCCGTCTCGCAACAGCTTCGTCAGTTCGTTGATCATAGGGGGACACTCAAAGAGCTCGCCCCGGTGCTTCTCGGCAGCCAAAAGACAGTTGACTTTTTGGTGACGGGGGTGCGTGAGGCGTGGACGGTAGCTGCCCAAGACGTATTCAAGTCCGGCAGGCCTGGTGACTTCCTTGGCACAGTCCACGCAGTCACCGAGAGCGTGAAACTGGTCGTCCTGAGAGTTGGCAGGCCACATGTCTTCCTAGAAAAGCATGTTGGTGTTTACGTCCTCGTCAATTTCTTCCTTGGTGAGGATAACGCGTTTGCCCTTGGCGTCCAGGATACGGTCGTAGGCCTTGAGGCGGGTGTTCCACTCGCCCCAGATCTGGCACTTGTTTCTCCGTCGCTCGTCCTGTTCGCGGGCCCATGCCTCCTTGCGAAAGACACTTTCCTCGGCGTCGGCGGCAACAGCATTGAGCGAGTTTTTGTACGTGGTAAGGACGCGTTCGTAGTCGTCTTCTCTGTCGAGCTCGGCCTCGACCTGGGCAGTCGTCTTCGTCGGCAGGTTAGTGTGGAGGTATTCCACGGCCATGAAGCGGAGGAACAGCTGGGAATCCAGAATTTTGGGGTGGCGGGCAACAGCACGCAGACGGCGACACAGTTCCTTGTGAAAGGAATAGCTGTGGTCTTTGAGGCAGTCCGGGGGGCACTTTTTGAAGTGCTTCTGGGGACGGCTGGGGGCTTCTTCGTCTTCATCGTCTTCTTCGTCGCTTAGAATCGCCCATTCATCCGTGGCAAATTTGCAGAGGATGGCGGCCGGGTCATCTTTCAAGGGCGCAGTAGTGACGAGATGCGTGAGGCTGCGGCCAATGAGGCGGTAGTTGAAGAAGGCGTCGTTGTCGATGATGTTCTCGTGCTTGAACCTCCAGTGGCAGGGCCTGATGGGGGTGTGTGGCGGCATTGTGGGTCGGCGGGAGAGAGAGAGAGAGATAACGATAAGAGATACTATAAAATGGTACAGAGAAAAGAAATGTTAGGTAATGCGAGGTTGATGATAGGAGCTGTGATCTATGATGATGCTGGTGATGATGAAGACAAGAGGAGAAGAAGCGGGAGGAAAATTTTGGGCCCAAAGTTTTCAGGCCACGAGGCAGCCAGCCTGGCTCTTATCTTTACCCCTCTTTGGAAACCGGCAGTCACGATGCATTGCCGTAGATACACGGAGTGCAAAACCGGTAGTTGCCCATGGTGATCCCGTCAAGACCCGGTGACTGCCAATCCGAGAAAGTCAGCAAGGGTTACAGATTCACCAGGGTTAACCACTAACAGCCCCCATCCCTGACGATATCTGACCAAACAAAGGAGCGGGAGCGACAAGGTCTGAGACACATCATCTAGCCCAAAATAGACAGAAAATTGACGACAGCTCAACAAGTCACACGCAAAGCACAAAAGTATACAGAACCTCGATCGTTTATTCGCCCGTCTAAAGACATGGGCATGTCTAAACTAATACTCGTCTATTCTATACTGAATCGCCTGATTTTCTTCTCCTCCCGTATCCACATTAACAACACAAAAGACACACAACAGACACACCAAAGCGCGCCAGTCTACCGTGGCTGCATGTATTTGATTTAGGAGCGGGTGACAGTCAGCAGGGTGGTGGTGCTGATGGTACCAACGGGGCTGACGGTGCCCGCGGTGCCAGTGGGGAGCACGGTAGAGGCAGTCTGGTTGTGCTGGGGGAACAGAGGGGTTCCGGTGGCACAAGGGACAGTGCCGTTGACGAAGCGGTGGTCGGAGCGGCGGTCGAGCACGGCGCCGGTGGGAGCAGCGTAGCCAGTATCCGTCACGCTGTCAGTAGGCTCGACCGACGTGGTGTTGGAGTAGGGGGCAACAGCGGTGCACGAGGTGCAGCTGGTGGACGAGGTGCTGTTGAGGGCAGTCACGGTGCTCACGGGCAGCGGGGTCGAGACAGTAGTCTCATAGTGGTGGTGGTGGGAGGTGGAGTTGACGGTGGTAGAGCAGCTGGTGCTAACAGCGCCGGTACCGAAAACAGTGGCGGCCGTAGGACCGGCAGTAACAGTTCCGTTGCCAACGGCGAGACCTGAGGCAGAGGAGGCGACAACGGCCAGAGAAGCGAGAACAGCGGTAACCTTCATCTGTGGGGGGAGGGACAAGCAGAGCATTAGAAGGGGACAGCACAAGGGCGAGAGATGCAGAAAACGTGGCCAACGTACCTTGAATAGACGGTGGAGTTGTTGATTAGTGTTGGTGATAATGTGTGAAGAAGTAAGAAAAACTTGTGGTGATTTTGTGTGTGAAGATAGAAGAAGAAGAAGAAGAAGAAGATGGGAATGAAAAAAAAAGAAAAGACAAAAGGAAACCGGCACCAGGACGGAAAGCCGTGTTTATTTATACCGGGCCAGGATGGCCAGATCGGCCAGTGTGTGGTAGTTTCCCGTAACAAGGTGCGGTCCCAAGTCAGGTAGTTGCCAGCAGCGGCGCCTTTGCCTCTGAGTTGCTGCTTTCTTTTGTCATGACTGCCGTGTTCAGCAGCAGTTGGGAGGTAGTTGCTGTTGCTAGTGCATCAGCTACCCATATATTGAATGTGCTCTTGCCGCGAACTATCATACGCGATGTCAGATAATTTCAAATTACGTCTAGTGGATTGAAGTTGCAATTGCAAGTTGTAAGTCCGGGCCACAAAAGACCGGGGCATGCCCACTGTGCCTGCCGCAAACGCCCGGGACTAAGCGCTAAGTTGTCAATATGTGTGTGTGTGTGCAGCATGTACCATGTTTCCACCATGTGTATACTTTGTACTAGGTGCCCACTATCTGTATACTTTGCCGCTACCAAGCTACCAAGCTACCAAGCTGCCAAGCTATCGAACAAGCCCGCAAGCTACTGCATGCAGCGCGGGTACCTGCATTTCCCAACAGAGCCGCCTGCACATCTTGTGCGACTTGTCTTCCCAGCCAATTTACTCTGCAGCAGTCTCTGGCAGCACCATGTGAACCTTTTTCTTCTCAATGTCGGCAGCCCAGAGCGCAGCTCCAACTGCAAATGTTACACAAGTTCCGTGTTAGTAATCAGGTCAAAGGTACATGGCACGGCGCGGCGTGGCGCGGCGTGGCGGGGGACCGTCTGCACAAGGCAGGTACGGGTGTGTTTGTGTTTGGGTGCTTTGTTTGCATGTTGTTGCTGCAAAGGCGAGAAGGAGGAAGTTGCCTGTGTCGCCGGCTGCCATAATGGGCAAGGTCCCGTAAGAGCAGCCCAAAGCGGCAAGAGGCTCTGCAAGCTCTGTTTGTTGCCAACAAAGAGTGCAAACGCCCATGGCATGATATGCGGCGGGGCAGAGGCAAAAAGGGAAGGAGGGCAAGCGAGGTACGTACCGGTCGTTGTGTAGCGGAACATGATGGAAGCAAACGGAATCAGTGATAGCAGATTGTCGATAAGTGCAAACCTAAGAAGACGATAAGTCAGCGAGTTAGTCCATAAGCCAATCAGCAGCGCCCATTTCAGGGACTTTTTTTTTTCTTTTCGTTTTTTTTGTGCGCTTCCATTTCTCGTTGTTTGCTGGCCAATGACCGTCCACTCACATTCCGTAAGAGCCACTGTTGGCTCTGACAAAGGCGTTGGTGTACTTATCGTGCCAGCCCTTGAGTTGGAAGTACTGTTAAGAGTGTTGTTAGCCAAAGAGGTACTTCGAGTTTGTGTCACGTGACGTCGCTTAGAGCCCGCTTGGCAGCTCGGAACTCAGAGCTGAGAGCTTCACGCCAAGAGCTGAGCTCAGCAGCCCGGGACTTACTCTATCGTGGCACTCTCCTCCACCAGTGCGTGCTGTATCGCGCGTGTTAGTACAAACGCCAAGTCCCGACAGAAAGAAAATAGAACAGCCCGAAGCTTCGGTCAGTCCGACTCAACTTACCCTGCATGATAACCGAGATGCCAGGTCCGGCAATGGGGATCATGTTGAGGGGGATATACACCAGCTTGCGAAGCGCTGAATCCAGACTAAATGCCTTCAGCGGTCGCTTCCACACCGTGCCCATACGGCCGAGTACATTCTGACCGTCGCCCCGCGCTGCCGACTTGACCTCGCGGCCGGCGTTGACTAGGTCCACATGGCCCTTGAGCATCAGCGTAGCGTCAAACACGTCGACCAGCGGCATGGGCAGAATGTAGGTCATAGCCACGCTCTGGATAATCGTGGCACTCAGCGCCAGTGTCGAGATGGTGGCCGAGATGATGGCAAGCGGACCGGTGAGGAAGAGCGCCACAGCCATAGTGGGCACCCAGACAACACTGAAGGTGAAGGCCAAGACAACGCCCGACACTAGCATGAGCGAGGGCAGGTTGCGCACAAAAGGACCCCAGAGAGACTTGTGACAAGCAAAGAAGACGATTCCCTGGTCACGTGATGTGTTAGGAGACGAGCAGCAAGGAGGCAACTAGGGGACACCCACCTTGATAGGATACGCCCACGACCACGACTTGCGGCTTTGCTTGAGGGCGTCGACCGTCGAACCGACATCGTTCTTACTATCCAGATGAACAAAACAGGGTGTCAGTACAGTTCTCTGGGCAGCAGGCTCTGTCTGCTTTCTCTAGGCAGCACCGTCTGCTGTGCAGGCTGGCTGTGCTTACATAATTTCGGTGACCCGCGCAGAGGCGCCATTGACCATCCGGCGCCGGAATCCGGGGCTGCTGCTCTGCGCGGCATTGGCATTGGCATCCGCAGACGACGGCGCAGGCGCAGTGGCCAAAGAGGCGTCAGTGTCAGCGGCACTCATGGCGTTGGTTGGTTCGGCTGGACAAGAGGCAGCAAAAGATAAAACGTAATAGTAATGTGTGTACAGGCGATATTCCTGTATCGAAACGATGCTTAATGGTGATGCGGGTAAAGATTTGAGTAACAAACTTTTGAGCGTCCAGGTTTGTTTGAACTTGGCTGAAGGAAGAGCTTCGCAGCTTCACAGCTTTGTAGCTTCGCTGTACTGGACGGGCGGCCAAAATAGCTGATGATGTCATGCCCCCACAGTTACGGCCGAAAATGGAAGCTGCAAGTGCACTACGGGCTGCCGCTTGCATTCAAAAGGGAAGTTGCCCTCTAGGGAACGTAACATTGTAAACAACGCGCGTAAAGGCCGTGACGGTCAGAGGCGGAAGCAAAAAGGGAAGAAACGTTGTACAACAACAAATTAAAAAAAAGAAGGCCTGAAAATTCCATTCAGATGCCCCCACTCGGAGTCGAACCGAGGACCTTGTCATTACGAGTGACACGCGCTACCACTGCGCTATAAGGGCTGTTGTGAGTTTCTCATGACGTAAAAGGCGGTAAATAGTATATAAGAAGAACGGTATTGTGGTAGACCTGAGGTATGAAGCCAACGCCTACACAGCAAGCTACATGCAGTCTTTAAGAGGCCCTTGAGAAGCCGTGAGACAACAAAGCGAGAGAGAACAAAAACGCCAATATCATTCATCATGCAACTGCTTCATTGAAATACATTCCGCCGTCAACTTTTTTCTCGTGTCCAGCAGGCTGTGTGCTCTACGGCGTGTAGCCGGCCCGGCCTGGCTCTTCTTCCGCCTCCTACGCCGCCTCCTCAACCGGGACTACGACATTCGACTTCTTCTCCTCCGGCTGCTCCGGCTGTTCACCACCGGCAGCAGCAGGGCGCTCGCCGCGGGGCTTCTTCTGCTTCTTCTCCTTCTTGACCTTGACGGGCAACACGGGCTCGGGGTACGCGGCAGCCGCAATCTCCTGCCACTTGGTGTCGGCGGCGAACTCGGCGCGGATGGAGTCGGTCAGCTTGGTCAGGCCCTCTTCGACAATGCGCTTGGCCAGCTGCGGCGTCAGGGCGTCCTCGGCGTAGGCAGCAGCCAGGTCGGCAAAGCTGGTGAAAACGGTGGGCTCGGTGGCGTCCTTGAGCGTGACGGAGACGGAGCCGACGCCGTCCTCGGACTGCAGCTGCGAGTAGGGGAAGATGACGTGCTCGATGAACGACAGCACGCCGTTGCCGGCAGTCTCGCGCGGCGCGCAGACGGCCTTGGAAATCTTCTTCTTGATGGAGGCAGCGTCCTCAAGCAGGTCGATCTTACTCTTGGGGTCGGACGAGCTCATCTTACCGCCCGACAGGCCGGGCACCATGGGGTTCATCAGGTGGCAGCGGTTCTTGAAGCCGAGCTTGGGCATGGCGTCGTGCGACAGGCCAAAGATCTTGCGCTGGTCGAGGCCGCCAAACTCGGCGTCGACCTTGAGGTACTCCTCGTCCAGCAGCTGCATCAGCGGGTACAGGCCGTCGGCCATGCACGGCTCGCCCATGATCTTGACAATCTCGCTCGAGGCGCGCAGGGCGTCGTGCACCGACACCTTTTTGCTCAGCCGCAGCAGGTCGCGCATGTACTCGTGCGGATTTGCGGCGGCGGCGGTGGCTCCACCAAAAGCCAGGAGGTTATTGGCCGACGATTCCGGAGACGACGACCCGGAGGTACCCGGGGATGACACAGAGGCGTTGCCGTGGTCATGACACCCCAACGTTGGCGAGCTGCGCATGGGGCGCAGCGGCTTGGCCTTGCCGTTTGCCTCGGCCAAGCGCTGTCTCTGCTTGGCGGCTACCGCGCGGGAGCGCATGCTAGCAGACGGGGTGACAATGCGGATTTGGTGGCCCTTGATGGGCGTGATCATGCGGGCGTTGTCGTTGTTCTGCAGCATGACGGCCCGCACGCGGTGATCGTTGAGCGAGCTCTTGCGCGCGAGCGCGTTGTCGGACATGCTCGACGAGCCGGCGATCTTGGCGCTGGAGCTGCGTCTGACGTTGCCCGGCGTCGCGGGGCGGATGCGCTTCATGAGCAGCTGGTCAAAAGCATCGGCCTTGGGCGAGCCCATCTTTGGTGGCGGCGAGGCAAAGGGCGGGATGGACAGCCGGACAGCACACTGGCGCTGGCGGACGGGAGAGCCGGTTACGCTGACCTTGGGAGAAGCCCCAGTGGTAGAGGAAGGGGAGGCTGTCACGCCTTTGCACTTCAGAGGCGAGATGGCCGGGACGAGAGAGGTGGGCCGGCGGGGAGGAGGCGGGCAGGAGTAGATCTTGCGGGTGGACGCGCGCGGAGGGAAGTGAGAGAGCGGAGTGACGGACAGGTGCTTTGTCTTGGGGAAGTTGCTGAGCATGACAGGACTGAACGGGTCATCAGTGGAGGAAGTGTCGTCGACGTCATCAGCGCCGTGGCCAAACTTTGTCGAGGCATCAGAAAAGGCACCAGCAGAAGGAGGAGGCGACGGCGCATCCTCCCGCTCGTCGGCGCTGTAAAGTGTGGACAGGGCGGAGGAGACGGTGCTGCACGCCGAGGGGCTCCGCGACTCGTCTGTTTGGCCGTGCAACGATGCCTGGGCGTTTTCAAGCTCAGCGGTCAAGTCAATAGACTCGGTCATGTCGGCGGTGTCGTCATTTTCGACGGACTGGCGGATCGGCGAAACAAAGCTGCCGGCAGGCGAGAGCACAGTGCTGAATTCCTGGGTGAGGATGCTGCCGTGGATGTCGTCCTCTTCCTCGTCCATGGCATGGTCGCCGTCGTCGGAATCGGATCCGTACTCCATCATGGACGGCTCGGCGTCCATATCCTGTGCCGTGAGGATGTGCCACCGGGAGACGTTGAGTGTACTCGCGAGCTGCGCTTTCTCAGGGGAGCTGGACTCGGGGGTGGTGCCGTAGACGGGTGTGCGGCTCGGGCTGCCGCGCAATGACCGGTTCTTGGCCGAGGTGGGTGTTCTCATGATGGTAGAGAGAGCAGACGGCGCATTAGCCGGGCATAGGAGGCGCTGATCAGTGGTGCGGAGGATGCCCTGAAGTTCTCTGTCCCCGGAGCTAGCAGTAGATGCGCGCCGGCTGGCGCTGCTGGCCTTGGGGGGAGTGCGCGGGGTGACGACGCCGTTGCCGGCAAAGGTCGACACGCCCGTGGCTGTCGAAACAGTGCTGTGTCTGATGGGAATCGAGCCCTGGTGCAGCCCGTACCCGTGCAGGACAAACTCGGAGCCAGTGGTCTTGGTACTGGCGGACCGCTTCCCGGAGAACATGGGGTAGGGGACAGTGCTGCTGCCTCTAAGATAGAACTGCTCGCGCTCTCTCTCGGCGGCTGTCATGTGGGCAGACTCGGTGTCCTCGGTGGCGATGGCCGGTAGAGTTGGCGCGCCCACAACCCAAGCATTGTTAAGCGACTGGCTCTTGCGAGAACATGCAAGATTCGGCATCATGGCGGGACCATGGAGGCTATCTCCGTTGATCCAGGTCCCGTTGCGGCCGGGCGATCCGAGGCTGTTCCCCACGGAGCCCACGTGGCGCATGAATCTGGTCTTTTTGAGCTTGTTTTTTCGAGTCAAGTTGTCGACGTACGGCTTCTGCCGTGGTCGGAAGAAAGCCCGGAGGCCCCTCTTTTCGCTGACTACCTCGAGCGTCTGGATGCTGCAGCTGAGGGTCGCCGCACTATCGAGAGGCACCAGGTTTAGTACATGTGTAGAAGAGTCGACAGCGGCCATCTCAGCAGTCGCTATGGCACTTTTGCGCCGTACCGACAGCATGTACAGCACCACAGACAGCACGCCGGCGACCAGCACGCTGCCACCCAAGGCGGCGCCAATGATCCACCCGATTGATGCCTGGGCGACATCGCGCACGGCCAGGAAGGTCCCAGGACCGGCCACCTGGCTCTGCACGGCCGGCATAATAGAGAAGATGTGCGGGGAGAGGAGGGCTGCGCTTGCGACTGGAGGAGACGAGTCGAAGCCAGATCGACACAGCACACGGTAAATGGCAGAGGCGGAAAAGAAACAGGCACAGCACAGAACAGCTCTAGACTGGCGATGGGCGAATGAGCGCAGGTACAGGCTAATTAAATTTGGTGAGAGGGAAACAAAAACGAGTGTCGCGAAATAATATAGGGCGAGAAGGGAGAAGTCGACGATAGCGAGCGGAGTCAATAAAATGATGGGCGAAGGCTGACGAGAGCGATCTACTGAGCGAAAGACAAAGGCTGCACAACCATTACGCCAATAGGCCAGAAAAGAAAAGAAAAGAAAAGACACACGAAAGCACAGAGGACACAAGGAAAGTAAGTCAGGCCATAGAGCCCAGAGGAAGTCGATGTCAAGATCCAGAAGAGACGAGACGAGAACAAGAGACAGGGCGACGCAGCAGCAGATTCAGGGTGTAGGCGAGGATACGCCCAGACATAAGAAGCACGCGCGTAGCCAGCAAGCCAGCGGGCGGCTGTCTTTGTTGATCTCGTCTTGTTTTGCTCCCCGTGCCCGCCAACTCGCAAGCAACGCAGGTGGGATTCTCACCTGCTGGTTTATGTGTCCCTGGACTGGAATCCGCCGTAAGACAGGAAGGCAAGCCAGGCCTGGGGAGGTTTTGGGGCTTGGGGCTTGGGGCTTTGTGCGTTCAGGGCTTCAGGGCTTCAGGGCTCCAGGGCGCGGAAGCCCAGTGAAGCAGCAGCCGAGCATGGCAAGCCAGGCCGCGGAGTGCCTGCCGGCTTAGCATGGCGCGCATCGTCCAGCGACTTGCAGTAGAATACCTGCGGCTTCTTTTGTTCTACGTGGCCTGCCAAAGCGCCGGGGCAGCCACACGACTTACACTCGTCCAAGGGATGGCGTGCAATGCAAGGATGGGAAGGTTGGTGGTCTTCTGAGCATGCTGGAATGGGCGTAGCAGGCGTGCTCTATACGCTGAGGAATGCGTTGCCGTAGAGCCAGACAGCGGCCATTCCAAGATATCCAAGAGCCAGCAGGCTTGAGCTGCGACACGCCTCAGAAAAATGACCGCCAATACTTGTATGCCAGCCTCAGATGACCGCGAGTAAAGACGATAAGAAGCAGAGGAGGGTGGCCCTGGGGTGGTTAAAAGTGGAGACTTTGCCCTCGTCACTTACACGGTATGGACCAATCACAGCCCGCCAAGCCGCCCAAGCCCATCTTATGACCACATCACGCCCGACGATGACCATGGTGGTGATTCATGCCAGTCCAGCCCAGTCCTGATCAGAGCGAGAATGAGGAGGCAGAAGCCGTAGAGCTGTATTGCCGTGGCTCAACCAAGCCAAGCATAACACCAGTGACACTGTCCAACCACCACCACAGCACAATACTTGATATCAAGACACACTTGGACATTGCTTCATAAAATTCAGGAGTTTTCTACCTAATACCAATCATAACGGTTTATCAAAAACAAACAAAGTCCGGCTGCTGTAGGACAGCGCCAGACAGGCCAAAATGCATGAGCAGGCAGACGCCGCATAAAGCAAAAACAGAAAAACGCACACACAAAACAAAACAAGTAATGCAACGAAGAGAATCATGAATCAAAGGTTTTGCCAGCCCAACCGCCCAAATATATCCCAAGAATAAAGAAAAGAAAAAGAAACAAGAACGTAAAAAGAAACGAGGACACAGTCATCTCAACTGCCTGCCCATCACGTGTACTGCGGCGGTCTTGACGACGACACCACAGACTGGAAGCCTGTCGCCGGCAGCGCGTCAACCCACTTGATCTCCGTGACGAAGATAACCTCGATCAGGATCTTGTACACCAGGCCGTTGGCGTCCGTCGACCACTTTGTGCTGTAGAACTTGCCGGCGTCGGGGTCCACCGAGCTGGTGGTGGTGGTGGTGGTCGGCGCCGACGTGATGCGGTTGGGCGCAGCGGCGATGGAGAAGCCGCCGCCTCCGTAGGCAGCCGATGACGACGAAGACGTGGTGGTGGTGGTGCTGGTAGGCGGCGGCGGCGGAGGCGGCGGCGGTGTGGATGACGTGGTGGTGGTAGTGGTGGAGGAGGTAGAAGGCGGCGGCGGCGGCGGGGGAGGAGGAGGGGGTGGCGCCGGCGTGCTGCTCTTGGGGGCAGGGGGAAGAGGGCTAGGTCTGGGGCTGGGGCTCGAGCTGAGCGGCACAGCGGGAGGCACCGAGTTCGCCGAGACGGCAGAAGACGAGCTGGACTCGACGCCGGGGTTGGGGCCACTGGGACCAGAGATGCCGTTTGCATCAGTGACAACGACGTTGCCAGGGAGAGACTTGAGCGGGCCCGTCGAGGACAATGCAGCCGTCTCAATCTCGTCCAGCTGGCAGTCGGAGGACTCGGACTTGGAGACCACGTTGAAAACGGGGCAGTCGTCAATCAGGCCAGAGCCGCTGGTGCAGGTGTTGATGGCCTGTTGCAGCACAGACGGAGTCCAGCCGGTGATGAAGTCACCATGGAAGCCAAACCCTAAGACAGGAGATGTTAGCAAGAGGGGGTCTATCCGGAGGGGCGGAGCAGAGAGACACAAGACCGGGTCAAGTGTGCAGTGCCTGCTACAGGCTCGGATATCACATACCAGTAGGGTCGCCGTTGGCCACGACAAAACGGCCTGCCTTGCCGCGGAACTCCTGGGTGCGGAAAAAGGTTTCAAACATGACGCCGGCCAGGCCTACGGGGTGGCTGTCGGGACACTCGCCAGTCATGACCAGGTCCGGGTAGGCGACGTGCGACTGGTGGTCGGCGCTGTCGAGGTCCTTGCCGTTCCAGCAGCTGGGGAACATGAGCTCGATGCGAATGCCGTCGGGGCAGTTGGCGTCCAGCCACGACTTCTCGGGCAGGTAGTGGCGGGACAGTGTGGCCTCGCCCTCCTTGCCGTAGTTGAGGCAGTTGAAGCCAATGGCGCGCTCGCCCAGGGCCTTTTGGCTAGTGATGCCCTCGGTAGCCCAGTTGGACTTGGGCGGGTCGGGCTGCATGGGGTCGCCTGTGGTAAAGGTGCGGCGGTTGTTGGTGCCAGCTAGCATGCGGAAGCCCTCGGGGAAGGCGGTCATGTTCTGGTGGTTGAGAAAGTAGTAGGCCAGCAGGCCGCCCTTCTCGTCAACCTCGGTGAACTCGCCGGTGGCAGTGTCCTGGAAGTAGAGCGAGGGCGTCCAGTAGGCCGACTTGTCCTGCGTCACACGGCACGACGTGCACTCGGCTCCGTGGAGCTCGCCAAAGTCAGATGTCTTGGAGAAGCCGCTGGAGCCATAGATGGAATGCATATGGGCGCTGAGGCCGCCGGGGTTGATGATGGGGTCCAGGCGGGCGTTGCCAACGCGGGACGGGCACTCCATGCGCCAAAAGGCGGATGCAAGGCCCAGGCTGGAGCCCAGGGCCAGAAGAGAGTGCTTCATAGCGGGTGGTGAAGTGTGATGTGAGGGAGATGTGGAAGACTGGCGGCAGAGAGACGGGTCTCGGTTAGGATGATGTTGCATACCAGGGGAGGTCAGGGAGAGGAGGAGAGAGAGGAAGAGAGGAAGAGAGGAGAGAGATACTCACTGTAGTGAAAACAGCCTGGTACTGGCGCAGGCAGGACTGAAAGAGAGCAAGAAGAAGGGAACAGAAGGAGCCACGAGCCTTGGTCTATATGGAAGATGGATATTCTTCAAGCACTCGGTGAGCTCGTTCCCAGCGGCAGATGGAAACAAGAGCCAAAACCAAAGCCAAAACCAAAACAACCAGGCCAAGCCACGAATAGAGCCGGTCTCGATATGTTTAGGGTGATAAGAAAGACCAAAAGGTCCAGCAAAGTAGAGAGGAAAAGGCTACTAGAGATGCACCAAGACAGAGAAGAGGGTCTCTGGAATCCAAGCGGAAATAGAGCAGCAGAAATAGGACAAGGCAAGTTTGGAAAAGAACGAGGGACGCGGAGAGAGGAAGCACGGATAGCGCCTGTTGCGAGGAATAGGAATTCCTGGGGAGGGGGTGTTAGCAGCTGGAAAGGGAGGGAAGAGAGAGAGACTGGTGGGTAGAGAACAGAAGACCCGGGCAAGCAAACAAGCCAGAGATGCTGTGTGAGGACTGACGAGTAGGGGAGGAGGAGGAGGGGAGGAGGAGGAGAACAGGAGGAGAAGCAGGGAACGAGAGAGACTGCGTGTGTTTATGTGCAAAGCAGCGGGAACGTCTTACAAGGCGAGAACGAAAGAGAACGAAACGAGACAGCAAGGCCAGCTGAACAGCACCAGGAGACTGACTGATGTCAGGGAACGAGGAAAAAGAAGAATAAAAGAAGAATACCAAAGTTCCGATGTGCGGGTGCGGGTGCGGGTGCGGGTGCCACAGTATGCAATGCAGACGCAGTGAAGACGGCAAGCGGCAGGAGAAGCAGCAGCAGAGTGCGTATAAAGGCGAAGGAAAGGCGCACGAGCGAGAGACGCAAAGGCTAACAAGACGAAGTGATCAAAAGAAAGTAGTGGACAAGAAGATGCAGAAGAAACGACTGTAGGACGAAGAGGAGAGGCAGCACAGCACAGCACGCTCTTGTTTTGTCAGAGTGTATAAACGTCAAAAAAAGGTTATCAGACCCAGGAACAAAAAGAAGGAAAACAAAAAAGGAAAAATAAGAAAAAGAACAGAGCGGGAGTTCCTTGTATTTTCTACACGGAACGGTAAAACAAGCAACGCAGCGAGAGCCCCAGTGAGTGCCTCCTGTCTCCTCCTCTCCATGGATTGGTATTGGGCCTCGCCGCTAGCAACAAGAGTCGGATATAGACGACAAGGCAAAACCCCAGGAATAGAAACATGCAATGCGGGCTGCTGTCAGCGAGAGCCTTAAAAAGACAGGCAAGGAAAGAAAAGAGAGAACAAGGGGGAAGAGGATGAGGACGAGGGGGGGGAGACAAGACTTGCGTTGATCGGGGTGGATCTCCGGTATGACATGAAAAGTGACTAGGGGGGAGTGGAGGAGAAGGCATTACCCAGCTTGAAGATGGGCTTGACTTGTCTTGTGCTGTCCTGCCCTGTCTTGTCCTGTCTGTGTTCTGCTGTCCCATTGTCAGGAAAACAGGACGATAGCCAGTTAAAGCTCACAAGTGGGCAAAAGCTAGCCAGGAACCAAACCCAAAACATGGTCAGACAAAGACGAGATGTGGGATGTGCAGGGCAGGGGTCCGGGAGCCCGGGCAAAGAGAAAGAAAGCAGGGCGTAGAGAGGGGCGGAAGAGGTGGTAAGGTGGTGGCATTGGGGACTGCTACATAGAACAGAGGGGAGGCAGAGAGGGCAGACACAGCACACACACCACGATACCTTCAGTTTCTCCCTCTACCTACTAGTCTGTCCACTGTGTCTCCAGCCCTCCAGTCCTCCAGCCAGTCCTCCCGTCTCTCTCCTCCCAAGCGGTGAGACACCTTGTGGCAACCCAGGCCAGGGAGAATGGAAGCCCCATGGTGCCACGGCAGAAATCCACCAATATTGTGCAGTCTCAGACTCCGACTCCGACTCAGACTCAGACCCAGACTCACAGCTCTCCTTTGGTGTTCTCTGGTCTCCCTCTGGCCACATTTATTGCTCCTTTAATACCCAATATGCAACACGTAGCCAGCTGTCCATTCTTAGGGTTCAGCACTAGCGACTGAACAGGAAAAGACATGGAATGTGCCGTGCTGCAGTTGACTTGCTAGTTTGCCTGCATTTCCCTTGCGTTTTTGCTCCCTACGCGTCTCCCTGTACAGCCAAAGAAGAAGCTAGCAACACACTGTATGCAGTATATAGACATGTGCTATGAGTGATGTCATACGCCTTCTGAGCTCTGTCCAAGTCCAAGGCCACAGCTTCGACTCTCCACGCCTGGCCCCCTCTACTCATGCCCCCCCTCTCCACGCATGTCCCCCTCTCTACCCTTGCCCACCCCCATGCCATCTTGTTCTCTCATTCGCCCGTCATCGCATTGTCCTCCAGTCCTGACCAAATTAAATTTACAGCTAAGAAAAAGACGCCAAACAGTTAGAGTTTAAGATGGCGCAGGGGAATCTGGCTGTTGATTGGCTGCAGGCCGTCTAGGACCCGCTTTTGCGTGTTAGTGGCCAAGGGGCGCAAAAAGTGGGGCCTCAAAGTTGGTGATAATCAGTCAGTACTATGGCTATGGGAGAATCAAGACGAGCACAAGACTTTGGCTGTTTGAAAAAAAAAAAAGGCGCTGGCATGGGCAGCTGTGCAGAGGCAGGAAGCCGGCCTCTGGCACACCGGTAAAACAACAGTATAACATCAGTACGCGGCGTGCTGGCCGGCCGTGACTCGGAGATAGCGTAGCAGCACATGTCGCAAGCCGAGACGTCTCTGGACGCGCAGGAGAGGACAAGCAAGGACAGAGGAGATGCAGTACAGACACAGACACAGACACAGACACAGATACAGTACAACACGCCACTTGTGATGCGATGGCTGACAGGACCCGACTCCACTGCTGCTGCCAAACCACCCACCCCTGCACCACCTCCCCCACCTTCCCCACCGCCGACACTTACCCCTACCTTACACCTCGTCACTCCA
>JAXHKQ010000443.1:0-17812 GCA_038407185.1 Chalaropsis ovoidea
GTGGTGGAGGTGAGGGCGGAAACACAGCATAACATACACACCTCCACCGGTTATATAACGAGAAAAAAAAAGTGACAGGCTGGTCACAGACAGGCGTGGTGTCAAGGTCAGGTCAGGATGAACACGAACAGGCCAGGCAGACAATGCAACCGAAGACGGACGCGGCGGCAGAGCGAAGATCGGGATCGTCGGGCTGCCGAAGAGCAACGGAAGGCGGCGGCTGGTCGAGAAGGAAACAGAAAAGGCGGCTTTTTTTTTGGGATTGTCGAGACTGCGGCCAGGAGGTCGAGGCGACAAAAGAAAGTGGTGAAGAAAAAATGAAACAACGCTGAGGGGGAGATGACGAAAATGAGAAGAAAAAAATACGAAAAAAGCAGAAAAAAAGAGGACAAAAATGAAGGAAAAAGTCCGAAAAAATCGCGGAAAATAGAAACTTAAATGGAGCTCCAAATCAAGACAAGGAGAAGTTGATTCCACTCCGTTTCTATTTCGAGGTTCCAGATCTCATGTCTCTCTCTGAATCCCAGGTGCGGGCAGTCCAGTCTATCAGCTCGGAGGGTGTCGGTGCGGGAGGTTGAGGAGGGACGACGGTCGCGGGCGATGCGGACCTGGGGGGCGGGCGGCTACGCAGCAGCGGTCAATCAAGAGGCACACTCGGGCGGCGACGATGGACGGTGCCGGTGGGGATGATGCGGAGACGGACACGGACACGGAGGCGGCGACGGCGGCGGAAGCGGGGAAGACGAGGGCCGGGAATACAGGGAGACAGCCAGAAATGAACGGATAGACGAGAGACAACGAGCGAAAAGAGAGAGAAGCCAAAAATAAATAAAGAACGACACGAAATAGAGACAAAGGGCAAGTCCGGAGGGAGGGAGGATGAGGATGACGAGGGGTTGATGGGGAAAAAGAGAAAAAAAGAGAATAAAAAAAGAATTAAAAAAAAAAGAGGCAGAAATTATCGAGAGGCGAGACAAGGCTAGGGGAGGAGAAAATAGAGTGGAGCAGGACCGAGAAAAAAAGAGAAAAATAGCTGGCCAATCAGAGGCGGAGGCTGAAATGGAGGGAAATGCAGAAACACAGAAAATTGGAAGAAAAATGCCGAAAAATACAGAAAAATGCCAGAAAATACAGAAAAATCTCAAAATTGCCAGAGAATTTCCTGAAAATACTAAAATACTAGAACACTAGAATCCGTCAAAAAACCGCTTAATTCTTTCTGCACCCTCCGTCTGTCGTCATCATTCTCCCCTCTGTTTTTGGCAAGAACTGGCAGCCTCGCCGCTCTTGCCTTCTACATTGCCTTGCATCTGCATCTGCAGCCTTGTTGGCCTGGAGATGCCATTGTCATGGTAGCCTTGTGGTTGTAGCCTTGTAGCCTTCTGACACTGTCCGTCCATCTGTCTGTGTGTGTCTGTCTGTACCACTCCCAAACACTCTGCCAGGCTTGTCAAACAAACAAACAACAAGCCACACAAACACACAACACAACACAGACTCTCTCTCTGTCTGTCAGCACCCTCTCTGTCGCCCAGCCCCGCCTCTGCTACAATCCCCTCACGTCAGCGTTGCCTGCAAGCTGCATGCACCTCTGTCTCTATCTCCTTCTCCTTCTCCATCTCCATCCCATCGCCATCTCGACACCAGCCAGTCAGCAACTCCCCCTCTCTCAGCCTCTCACGCTCACTCACAAAACAACCAACCAGCCAACCAGACAGCCAGGCCCAGGCCCCTCTTCATCAAGGCCCCCCCGCCCAGGCCTCCTTCTTCCTTGTCGACTGTTGCCGTCGCCCGGTTTGCCTCCAACTGCACTGCACTGCACATGTGATGTTGCATGAACAATCACCCGCCCACATGCACATGAGATCACCGCAGCGGCAGTAGTGGTGGTGCGAGTGGAGCAACACCCGCTGCTCCTCGCCAGCTGCGGTCTGTCTAGCTTTTGCTGACCTGGTGCCGCCTGTTGGCTGGCTGGCTGGCTGGCTGGCTGGCTGTCTGTTGGTTGTCAGCAGCGAGATAAAGGACAGGCAGAAGAGACACAGAGATAAGAGGAGAAGACACGCAGAGATGAGAGGAGAAGACACGCAGAGATGAGAGGAGAAGACACGCAGAGAGGAGAGGAGAAACGATGAACACCAAGAAAGAGAAGCAACAAGTACTAAAAAAGAGAAAATTTTAGATCCCCCCCTTCGTATCGGCACGAACCCGGCGCGGCCTTAAAGCGAACAAACGATTGATTGCCCCAGCCCATCCTCCTTCCTGGGGCCTGGGGCCTGGGGCCTGGGGCCTGGGGCCTGGGGCCTTTGATATATCCCACCAGCCAATTGCCGCTCTCTGTCTCTGTCTCTGTCCCTACATGCATACACAAGGTGCGTGCAGTGGCTTCTCCATGGGCCATATTGATCTCGATGACGTGCTGTTTTTCTTTTCGTTTCTCGCTCGTCCTCCGAACGGCGGCTGGCCGTGTGGCTCATCTGCAATCAAATCTGCAGCAGGGTCTTTGCAGCAGTTTTCATGGGCTGCGCGCTAGAAGCTAGAAGCTAGAAGCTGGAAGCTAAAAGCTGCAAGCTGCAAGCTGCAAGATGCAAGCTGTGAGGAGCTGCAAGCTTGCTGCTTCGGGCCTCAGGGGGGGAAGGGGACGACAAGCTACAGCCAATTAGAGGGCGCTGTAGCTACAGTGGCAAATGACTGTGACTGTGGTCTGTGGTCATAGTGGGCGGCCGCTGTGGCAGAAGAGACAATAAACGGGGAAGAACAGACAATAAATAGAGAACATATACAGAAAAATCGGGGAAATAGAATACAGAAATCACAACACTGCGCTGAAAAAGAACTCAATTCCCCAAATATCCTGCCTGCTTCGGTCTGTTGTTGTTGTTCTAGTGTCTCGGCGCTGGTCTCTGGTCTCTTAGCAACCGGCAACAAGACCCCGCACCAAGCAGACGGATGGTGATGTCTGTAGCCGCTGTAGCCTGTGTGCTGAAGCCTCTGTAATCACTGTAGCCTGTGTGCTGAACCCTCTGTAACCACTGTAGCCTCTGTGCTGCACCCTCTGTGACCACTGTGCTGCACCCTCCACTGCTGGCCCTGCTACAGAGGCTGAAAAAGACCCCACTTAATAACCCTTGCCGCCTTCCATCCCATCCCAACTTGGCATGTCGAACCCACTTTTGTTTTTTTCCCGATGGAGCTACCCGTGAACCCTACCGCTGGCTGTCGACGTCAACAAACGTCAATGAACGTCAAGTAATGACAACTGATATCAACCTACATCCACCCAGCCAACAAAGGGACACCCCCTCTGACAGCAAAGTCCCACCCACTGCCTTCTCCTTCTCCGCTTCTTGTCCCCTCTCCGCTTCCTCTCCCCCCTCCGCGTCCTCTGCACCCTCCGCTACGCCCATCTCCCATCCTCCCGCTCCACAGTTGCCCCAGCGATTCAGGTGTCACTTCCCTCTTCAGCGCAGCCGCCGTCTCTCCCGCTCCACCATGAAGAGTTTTTTTTTCTTCATCTCCCGCAGCGATGCTTGTTCTCGGGCACTTTTTTAGTGGTCAAAACCGAAGAGGAAAAAGAAAGGTGATACGTCATCTTGTACGTAAAACGTAGGCTATGAGATACCGCCGAAAACAGAAAAAAAGCTTGCGGGCGGGCGGGCCGAGAAGATGATGAATACCGGGCTAGGACTGGGGAGAGGGCAAGGCAGGGAGGAGGAGGAAAAAGCTGGGAAAAAGAAGACATCACGTGACTACATACAGACATTCTTCAAGGGCTTCTAGAAGCATTCTAATGCCGTGGTGGATGCAGCCAGCCAATCACAGACGTGGGAAAGGAGAAAGAAAAGGGGGGCGTTTTTCTTTTTCTCTTTTTCTTTTTTTTCTTTCTTCTTCTTCAGTCTTCTTTTTTTTCTTTTTATGGGCCAGAAAAGCGGATCCACCCGTGAAGGTCAAACAACGCCAGAACAGAAGACAAGAGAGGCTCTGAGAGGCTCTGAGAAGAGAGCCTGTGAGGAGAGAGCCTCTGAAAAGAGAGGCAGAGAAGAAAGACAGAGAACAAAATAAGCACAGGCCAGTGCTGGACAAGACTGCACATTTATTTAATTATTCAATTATATGTACTCCTTTTTTTATTATTTTTATCCCCGATTTTATTTTAAATCAATATCCACTTGCTTCAATGCAGGAGAAAAAAAAAGAATAAACGCTTGAAAATGCCGGGACATTTACCAACACTGAAGAAACAAAAAAGAAAAAAAGAAACAAACATCAGAGTCAATTGCTACAATTTACAGCTTTTGTTTCTCTTTTTCTTCTTTTTTTTTTCTCTTCTTGTTCAGACGCTGCAATCCCGCTTATGGCGTTGGGCCCCGAGTGTTGGTTATTTGCTGAAATTGCAGATGTGCAGTGCAGGCCGAGAAAAGAAAACGAATAAATATGAATAAATAAATAAAGAGGTGAGGTGCAATTTCAGCGTTGACAATTTGTTCCACTACTTGTCAACAACAACAACAACAAAACACACACACACAAACAAGAAAAAACAGGAAAAAAACAAGAAAAAAAAATGCAACTATGCCTCAATGCAGACAATCAAATTTCGCTCGTATTTGAGTTACTCACACACATCTTCTTGCTCTTTCTGCTGTCGTCGCCGTCTCGTCAACTCCTCATCTCTGCCAGCTGCCTGCCAGCTGCTCAACAGCCGCCAGCACCCACCCCCTGCTTCATAAAACCACAGGTCCATTAATGCACGCTAGCACTCACTCTCACACTAACACACTCACTGCATTGCATTGCATTACATTACA
This sequence comes from Chalaropsis ovoidea, assembly GCA_038407185.1. Classification (NCBI taxonomy): domain Eukaryota; kingdom Fungi; phylum Ascomycota; class Sordariomycetes; order Microascales; family Ceratocystidaceae; genus Chalaropsis; species Chalaropsis ovoidea. The sequence goes on from JAXHKQ010000443.1 coordinate 4,806, forward strand.
TTACATCAACATTACATGACCCCCCCTCCCCTCTCCTCTGCATTTATCCCGTTTTATTACTTGCTCTCTTCTCCCTCGTGTTTCTAATTCTAATTTGCCGTTTGTGCCTTGCTTGTTCTTCTTGTGCCCTGGCCTGGCCTTTATTCGCTCGCTCGCTCGCTCGCCCGCCCAGTCAAGTGAACAGCTTTCATTAACGAAGCATGCGTGCGTGCTATAGCACTGCATACATATCATAATGCAGAGAGCCAATAATGCAGACAGCCAATACGTGTGAGATACTCGTCATAGCCGCTTGACCCTCTGGTCTGTTCCGCTCTCCTCCCCTCTGCTCCCCCTCTGCCCCCCCCCCCTCTGCGGCTAATCTCTGCCTGCCCTTCTCTTTGCACAATCTCGTCTCGCTGTGCTATGCACTACGTGATTCATTGTGGCCGATATTGGATATAGGGGGACCCTCGTTCGCTACACCCGTCCAGGATCCCTTCTCTCTCTCCCCTTTGCCTAACCGAAAGGAACTTTCTTCCCTCCTCCTCTTCTTCATCTTCTTTCTCCTCAGGCCTGCCTTGGACAACTAATTTGGAAGAAGAAGAATCAGAAAAAAAACATCAGTGTGACTTTTGTTTCACCGTAGAAGGAAAGAAGAAAAGAAAGCATAGAGCCGCCAGAGGCCAGTGTTGGCCGTAAATTTCCCAGACACAAACACGCACAGCACGCAGGAACTGCGCCAGGCCAGCCTAGACCACGCACGCCAGCCCAGGCCAGTCCAGCCCAGGACAAGACAAGACGAGACGAGACGAGACGAGACGGGGACCCGACAGCAGACTCCAGACTCTAGACAACGGCTGTGCCGCAGCGGAGCGTCTATCTCTGGACATGTCAGCCTTCTTTCTTCCCCACTAGCGCTGCCAATGCCCCGTCCTGCCTTGACTTGGCCTTGGCCTTGGCCCTGAGCTTTGTTTCCCTTTTTCTTTGCTGTATTTCTATTAGTGGGAAATGACTGCAAAGACTCTAAACACGGCTGGTCGCCCGTGGCGTGGGCCTGTCACTCGGTGCTCACGCACTCTACACGATACAGTGGCCCAGCAGGCAATGGCTGGCGTGCTGGCTGGCGTGCTGGCTGGCTACGTGCATGCATTCATATGTGTTTCTGCATGGTGTCTCTGCTGTCGTCGGCCGCCTGAAGCAGGAAGACCCAGAAACACCATCCAAGTCTGTGTCCAGTCACTGTGTCCAGCATCAAACAAGACGGGCCAGCCTCTTCACACACCACCCAAGCCGGCCGTCGTGTCATAGCAGCCTGCGTGTGCGTTGTATCGTCAGCCGGGCACCTCGTTCGCGTCTCACAGCCATGGTTACACAAGCAACTCACCTGGGCCTACGACATGACATCGGACAATGCCTACCAAGCACAGCTACACAGCTGCACACCCGAGAATTGCATGCACCCGCAGCAGTGTACTCTCTCCTGCACGCACCCGTCCGTCCAAAGCCCGGCTGTGCACCACGCTGAAGTCTCTCCGGGACGTGGTGAGGTTGGGGGTGGCTGCTTTGGCAGTTTGACCGTCACTGACTCTGCACAATCTTCTTGAGACAGTCTTCGATCGACCAAGACTATTGCAGACAGGGGCAGGCACGGGCAACCCGCGCCAGGCTCTTGTTTCTCTCGTCGTGCCTTGGTCTAGCGTGTGAGTGAGACTTGCGTCGTCGTCGTCCGCGCCGCTATCGGGATGCCTTGGGGGTTCTTGTGTTACCTATTAACCCTAACACCGATCACCCAGGGTTACCGTTCCTGACTAAAATCTCGCCCAACAATGAAGATCCGCTTTTGTCTCGCAGCATAGCACTACGTGCCGATCAGCTGACCCGAATACGGCCTCACAATGGCATTCATGCTGGGTGCTGTAATACGCAATTAAACCGTTTTTTTCTGTCCTCGTGACCTTGCCGGGGGGGAAGAAAGGGCGAGAAGGCAGAAAGGGGGGCAGAAGCAGGCGAGCAAGGCAAGCCGATTGTATTGCATCAAAGCGGGCTTGTCCACCGCTTCTTTGTCCTGCGGCAGCGCAGAGCAGAGCAGAGCAGCGCAGAGAAAGCCAGAAGGCAGGAAAAAGGCCCCTCTCATCGGCGGCTGGCTGGCTGCTTCAGGGGCTTCTGCAGGGCCTGGCAAACCCGGGGGCTCGCTGCTGTCTATCCCCAGGGCAAGACCCAGACCCAATGGCAGGGAGGGGGAGGGATCAAGCTACAAAGAAGAAAGCTTGGCGGGAATGGGACGAAAGCTGGCTGGCTGGCTGGCTGGCTGGCTGGCTGGCTGGCTGGCTGCAAGATTGGCCGTCGGCTGGTTAGTACATATATATCCAACGGCGGCCGCATCGTCAGAAGTCGGCCAGCCGTCGGACCAGCACCAGAGTCCAAGTCAAGTCGAACGTCCATTCTTTCCGTTTCCCACCAGTTGCTGCCTGAACTCCCTGCCTGATTTTGAGCCGTTGCATCAATCGGGGATATTCGACTATCACGGATACCGCGCCTGCCGTCTTTGTCAAGCGCAGCAGTCCACAAGGGTTTGAAGGATTGCCAACCCTGGAAGACCTCCTCCTCCTCCGCTTCGCAAGACTCACCAAAGCAAAGCTCCAGAAGAAGCTTGTGCTTGTCTTCTCTGGGCGATTGAGTAGAAACCACAGAAAAAAAATTAGGAGAAACGTGGCTTTCTGTGAGCGCTGAAAAAAAACACAGACTCGGAAGCATCGATTGATAATTTCTCGGGTTTTGGTGCATCTTCTCCGTATCGCTGTCTTTTACCTTATCGCGCCGTCCTGCTCAGAGCACATATCCGACATCATGATTCATTGGTGAGTTTGACGCACACACGGACACACACGGACACGGACACTCCCGCCTCCGCCCACACCCGTACTAACATCCGCTCCAGGTACCAAGCCCGCCTGGCCGCGCGGCCGCTGCTGACCCAGGCCGTCACCACGTCCATCCTGTTTGCCACGGGCGACGCCACGGCCCAGCTGCTGGTGGAGCCGAAGAAGGAGGGCAAGAAATACGACTTTGCTAGGACCGGCCGCATGGCGCTGTACGGAGGATGTGAGTGGCTGTTCCCGGCGTTCCCGGCGTTGTATGGGTGATGTGGCATGGAGGGGGGGGGGGCTGCGGACTGCGGGCTGTAGCTCTCGCGTCTTCCTGACCTCCGGCGTCCCTCCCCACGTCCCACCCCCGATTCTCACCCACCCCCCCGCTAACCCACCTCACAGGCGTCTTCGGCCCCTGCGCCGCAACATGGTTCAAGTTCCTGGCCAAGAACGTCGTGCTCAAGAACAAGAACGCCGAGACCCTCGCCCGCGTGGCCTGCGACCAGGGCCTCTTTGCGCCCGTCTTCATCGGGCTCTTCCTCAGCAGCATGGCCGTGCTCGAGGGCTCCGACCCGCAGGAGAAGCTGGCCAAGGGTTACACGACCGCCCTGGTGAGCAACTACTACCTGTGGCCCGCTGTGCAGATGGTCAACTTCAAGTTCATGCCGCTGCAGCACCGCCTGCTGTTCACCAATGTCATCTCCATTGGCTGGAACAGCTACCTGAGCTACCTGAACAGCCACAGTTGAGTCGGGCCGGCCACGGGGACGACGGGGGGACGGAGCGGAGCCGAGACGGGGTAACAATAGAATAAAAAACGCCTGGACGCAATAATCGCCGGCATGTAAAAAAAGAGCAGCTTCAAACGTGTTGCAAATCTGTGAAATCCGTTTTGCTTTTGGCCAACAATCATGTCACATGTCCGAGTTAGTAAACCAAGATGAAACCAAGGGGGGCCGATGATGTCAGGCCGTGTGGCGCCACGCCAAACGAGACCAGGTGTGGCTGAAACCGTAAAACCCTGCTGCTCTGATTGGCGCCTGGGAAGTCAGGCTAAGCCCAACGCAGGCCGCTGTGGCTGACGGCAGCAACTTTCTCTTGCTCTGCGGGCTTTTTTCTTTCTGCCGCGCTCATCGGAGCACCCGGGCTAACGCCGGCTAAAGTCAGGCAAAGGCGGTGAGCGAAAAATACACTGGGCTCTAGCCTTCTGAAGGCTTGACAAGTCCCCCCCCCCCAGAGATGGGCCCAGAGATAAGCCAAGGCTCCCCCTCCCCAGCCTATAAGCTTGGAGCATCCAAGGCCCTCCCCAGTTATTTCTGCCATTCCAAGATCCCACTTTATTGACTCCACTGCAGCCTTTCTCACTTCTTTCTTCTTTCGCCACCATCACGACATTCTTTGCTTGCACGTCCAATCCACCCCCACCAAACCGTCAAACTGACCTGGTCTGCGGCTCTTTGAGTTGAGAGCTTTGTTTTTTATATTTTTTTTTCCCTCTGTTTTTTTTTGTGTGTCGATTCCTCTGCCGCCTCTTTGTGCACAACCATGATACCGTCCGCCGTCCGACGCGTGGCCCTCGCCGGCCCCTCCCCGGCCTCGTCCAAGACGGTCGGAGGCGCCCTGGCCGCCGGCTCCTGCTGGCCGCTGCAGCAGCGCCGCATGTCGTCGTCCAAGCCGTCCAGCCCCGACGGCTCCAAGAGCCTGTCCGACGTGCACACCTCGGCCTCGTCCCGCTCGGCCGCCGGCAAGGCTGGCACCGAGAAGCGCAAGCGCCGCACCAAGGATGCCCTGGACCGCGATGATTCGTTCCGTCATCTGCCTTGTGTGCCCAGCACCCAGCACATGTCACAAGAAGGTATGAGCTGATGCCCTTTTTGCCGCTTTTGTATGGAAAAAAAAACAGACGTACTGACCTGTTGCCTCCCCCGTCCGTAGCTATCGGCCTGACCACCTTCTTCTCGCTCCATCGCCCCATCTCCGTCACCCACAGTCTCCCCAAAACCGTCACCGACGAGGCCTTTGCCGCCATCTTCTCGCCCAAGTCCAAGGCCGCCAAGGTCTCCGAGGTCATCTCCACCCTGTCCTCCACCGTCGACAAAATCGAGGGTCCCATGGCCAAGATGGAAATCTCCACCTCGCACCCCCACGACCACATGGACTCGGCTCCCGAGGGCGCCACCAAGATCGATGTCAAGTATCCCGACGGCCGCGAGTCCAGCATCTACGTGCAGCTCAACTCTATGACCGGCAACTTCCTGCCCTTCCAGCCCCCGCCGATACCGTCTCCCCAGCCCGCCAGCGCCGCCGCCGAAGTCAGCGACGAAGCCGCCAGCACCAGCACCAGCGCCAGCGCCGACGCCGACGCGGCCGCCCGCGCCGCGCTCGAGGCCGACGCCTCGCCGCAGCACCGCGTGTACAGGGCCATGTTCACCATCGAGGAGACCACGGAGCCCGACGGGCAGATCCGCGTAGTGGCCCACAGCCCCGAAATCATCAACGACGAGGCCGCTGCTGCTGTCGTCGACGGCCCCGCCGCCACCGGCATGTCGCGCAGAGCGCGCTTCGAGGACGCCATGAAGCGCCGCGCGCCCATGCATGCCATCAGCGTCAAGCGGCAACGCAAGCTCAAGATGAAGAAGAAGAAGTACAAGAAGTTCATGAAGCGCACGCGCAACCTGCGCCGCAAGCAGGATCGTCTGTAAGGGAAAACGGAATGGAACGCACCACTGCGCGGGCGACGAACGGACGGACGGACGGGCGGACAGACTGTCTGTGTTGTGTTGTGCTGTGCTGTGTTGTGTCCCCCGTTGCTCTTGTCGTTTTTTCTGCGGTGTTCTCTTTTGCTTCGTTTATGAGCTTTCTACCTTCTACCTTCTACCTTCTTGTTACTTGCTTTTTACTTTGCTGCTGTTGAGGCGAAGCTGGCTTTTCTGCATTAGATTCTGAAGAGCATGCGCGTGTAGCTGTTCATTGTCCCGTCCGGTCCGGTCCCGTCTCGCCTCGTCTTGTCTCGTGTGTGTGCATGTGCGTGGAGAGGGCGGGCTGCTTTTCTTGTTGCTGTTGCTGTTGCTGTTGCTCTTTTTTTCCTTTGTCCTTTTGCTTGTCGCCTTGTTGTCTCCTCCCACTCACCACATTCTCCACTCCATGAGGCTGGCGCCTTGTCTGCACGCTGTGCCGATAGATGCTGTCGGGGCGGGGTATGAAGCCGGTCCTCTCTCTTCCCCATCCCGCAGACACCGGCCTACCCACACGACTCTTAACATCACCACACTCACCTCCTTGTTTTTCTACTCTCTTTGTTCTCTTCCCTGCCTCTGCTTTGGTTCTTTTCTTTTCTGCGTAACACGACATGAGGGACTCTGGGTCTGCATTATACTCTTTTTCTTTTCTTTTTCTTTGGGATACTTGCTTGTTTGTTCTCTTTATTTTCTTTTTTTTTGTTGCTTGGCTTTGGACGGCGGTGCGGTCACTCACTGCTCCTGGCTGTTTTGTTTTATATCTTTTAGATAGTGACAACCTGCAACGCAATGTGTATTTCTGTTTTCTAAACCGTGGCCGTCTTCTTGTATGTGGTGAGGTAGTTGGAGTTACACGAAGGACATCTAGGGGCCTTACTATGTATCCCTAAATGACAACTGTATTACGGACACAGCAGCCAAAACTGGACAATGTGGGGCCCTATTCTTCACCGCCCGGCAAAAAAAGTCCACGCCGCCAAAATTTTGGCCAGACTCTTTTTTTTTGCCAAATATTTTCTTTTTAATATATTCTTTTTTTTAATACATCATTTTTTGCGACGCAGCAACAACGCAACCCAAAAAAATCGACTTCCACACCGAACGCTGCAGCGTTTGAAATCGACGATCCTGCTGTGCTGCCGAGTGACTAGAACGCGCTATTCAGAGCAAGACGAGAAAGATCGGACAATAAGATGCCTCGCAAGGCTGTGTGAGTCGCCTTCCCGTGCCGTGGCCGCCGCCGGCTCGGCCCCCCGGACGCATCTCCGTCAAGCTAACCGCGTCGTGTCCCGCCCCGTGTAGCGACCAGCGCATCCCGGCGCTGATCCGCAATGGACTGCAGGAAAAGAAGAGAAGCTTCTTCGTTGTGGTCGGCGACCGCGCCAAGGATGTCATTGTGCATCTGCACTACATCATGTCCAGCATGGACTTGACGCAGAACAAGTCGGTGCTATGGGCGTATAAGAAGAAGCTGCTGGGCTTTACTAGGTATGTGGTGTTTGAGCAGCGGAGGGGGGGGTCGGAGAACGGGGGAGCCGGGCAGCCGGAGCACCCAAGACCCCGTTCTCCGTCCCCCCTCCCCTCCCCCCAGTCTCCATCCCCCGCTAACGCCTGACCTCTCCCCACAGCCACCGTCAGAAACGCGAGAACAAGATCAAAAAGGAAATCGCCCGCGGCGTCCGCGAGGCCAACGAAGAAGACCCGTTCGAGCTCTTCGTCTCGGTGCACAACATCCGCTACGTCTACTACAAGGAAACCGACAAGATCCTGGGCAACACGTACGGCATGTGCATCCTGCAGGACTTTGAGGCACTGACGCCCAACACGCTGGCCCGCACGGTCGAGACAGTCGAGGGCGGCGGCCTGGTCATCCTGCTGCTCAAGGGCATGACGTCGCTCAAGCAGCTGTACACCATGTCCATGGACGTGCACTCGCGCTACCGCACCGAGGCCCACGACGACGTGGTGGCGCGCTTCCACGAGCGCTTCCTGCTGTCGCTGGGCAGCTGCCAGTGCCTGGTCATCGACGACGAGCTCAACGTGCTGCCCATCTCCGGCGCCAAGGACGTCAAGGCGCTGCCGCCGCCCGACCTCGACCAGCCCGAGACGCCGGCGCAGCGCGAGCTGGCCGACATCAAGGAGTCGCTGCAGGACACGCAGCCCGTCGGCTCGCTGGTCACGCTGGCCAGGACCGTCGACCAGGCTAAGGCTCTGCTGACCTTTGTTGACGCCATTGCCGAAAAGACCCTGCGCAACACCGTGGCCCTGACGGCGTCGCGCGGCCGCGGCAAGTCGGCCGCCATGGGCATGGCCGTGGCCGCCGCCGTGGCCCACGGCTACAGCAACATCTTCATCACGTCGCCGTCGCCCGAGAACCTGAAGACGCTGTTTGAGTTTGTCTTCAAGGGCTTCGACGCCCTGGGCTACGCCGACCACGCCGACTACACCATCATCCAGAGCACCAACCCCGACTTCAACCGCGCCATTGTGCGCGTCAACATCCACCGCAACCACCGCCAGACCATCCAGTACATCCGCCCGCAGGACGCCCACGTGCTGGGCCAGGCCGAGCTGGTGGTCATTGACGAGGCCGCCGCCATCCCGCTGCCGCTGGTGCGCAAGCTCATGGGCCCGTACCTGGTCTTCATGGCCTCGACCATCAACGGCTACGAGGGCACCGGCCGCTCGCTGTCGCTCAAGCTCATCAAGCAGCTGCGCGAGCAGTCGCGCGCGGCCGGCGCCAACGCCGCGGCCGCCGATACCGAGGTCACCGACCGCGCCACCGGCAAGGCCGCCAAGTCGGACGACGCCGCGGCCTACCACGGCGGCCGCTCGCTGCGCGAAATCACGCTGTCCGAGCCCATCCGCTACGCCAAGGGCGACTCGGTCGAGAAGTGGCTCAACGGCCTGCTGTGCCTCGACGCCACGCTGCCCAAGGCCAAGACCCGCTCGCAGGGCTGCCCCGACCCGGCCCAGTGCCAGCTGCTGCACGTCAACCGCGACACGCTCTTCTCCTACCACCCCGTGTCCGAGCGCTTCCTGCAGCAGATGATTGCGCTGTACGTGGCCAGCCACTACAAGAACACGCCCGACGACCTGCAGCTGATGAGCGACGCGCCGGCCCACGAGCTGTTTGTGCTGGTGGCGCCCGTGGCCGACGGCGCGCAGAAGCTGCCCGAGCCGCTGTGCGTGGTGCAGGTGGCGCTGGAGGGCCAGATCAGCAAGCAGAGCATCCTCAACAGCCTGAGCCGCGGCCAGCGGCCGGCGGGCGACCTGATCCCGTGGCTGGTCAGCCAGCAGTTCCAGGACGACGAGTTTGCCGGCCTGTCGGGCGCGCGCGTCGTGCGCATCGCCACTAACCCTGAGTACGTGTCCATGGGCTACGGCTCGCGCGCGCTGGACCTGCTGGTCGACTACTACGAGGGCAAGTTTGCTAGTCTCTCCGAGGGCGACGAGCTGCCGGCGGAGCCGTCCATGGCGCGCGTCAGCGAGGACGCGCTGCAGCCGGGTGGCGCGTCGTCGCTGCTGAACGAGGACATCCGCGTGCGCGACATCACCAAGATGCCGCCGCTGTTTTCCAAGCTGGACGAGCGCCGGCCCGCCGTGCTCGACTACGTCGGCGTGTCGTACGGGCTGACGGCGCCGTTGCACAAGTTCTGGAAAAAGGGCGGCTTCGCGCCCGTCTACCTGCGCCAGACGGCCAACGACCTGACGGGCGAGCACACGTGCGTCATGCTGCGGCCGCTGGAGAACAGCGTCGACCGCAGCTGGCTGGGCGCCTTCTCGCGCGACTTCCACAAGCGCTTCCTGTCGCTGCTGTCGTACCAGTTCCGCGAGTTCCCCGCCATCACCGCGCTCAGCCTCGACGAGTCGGCCACCGCCGGCGCCAAGCTCGACGGCGCCGAGCCGCGCGCCCTGACCAAGCCCGACCTCGACGAGCTGCTGACGCCCTTTGACCTCAAGCGCCTCGAGGCCTACTCCAACCAGATGCTCGACTACCACGTCATCCTCGACCTGCTGCCGGCGCTGGCCCAGCTGTACTTTGCCGGCCGCCTGCGCGCCAGCATCAAGCTGACGGGCGTGCAGCAGTGCATCCTGCTGGCCATTGGCCTGCAGCGCAAGGACCTGGACACGGTCAGCCGCGAGCTGGCGCTGCCCAGCTCGCAGCTGCTGGCCATGTTCATCAAGATCCTGCGCAAAATCACCGCGCACTTTGCCGCGCTGGTGGCCGGCGAGGTGGAGAAGAGCATGCCGGCGCGCGCCGGCCTGGGCGTGTCGCTGGCCAACGCCACCGGCATGCACGACGACGAGCTGGTCGACGCCAAGCACAACCCGCTGGAGCAGACGCTGGACGACGAGCTGGCCGAGGGCGGCGACGCCGCCCTCGTCGAGCTGCGCCAGAAGCAGCGCGCGCTTATCGACTCGCTGCCGCTCGACCAGTACGAGGTGCAGCACGACGCGCCCGGCTGGGACGACGCCGAGCTGTCGGTGCGCAGCGCGGCTAAGCGCGGCCTGGCTAATCCTACCGTTAGCGTCAAGAACGTGCGCGATGCTAAGCGCAAGGCTGCCGGGCCCAGCGTCGACGAGGTCTACGAGAAGGCTACGGAGCGCGGGCCGAAGAAGAAGAGGAGCAAGAAGGACCGGGAGTAGAGCTGGAGTAGAGAGCGGGCCGGGGCTGGGGCCGGGGCCGGGGTGTTTTGTTTTGTTCAAAAGCATACATGTATTGGGGATTTTCTTTTTAGTTTCCTTTCTGCGTTGGGACGGCGTTTAGTTTAGCTTTCAGTACGGATATACATACAATGTCACGTAATCATCAGGTCTGTGGTCGCTGCAGTGAGTGTCAGGTCACTCTGTCGAGCCATGTTCGCGATGTGTGTCACGTGACAGACCAGACCCTAAGGCTAGGGTCATCTCTGTGGGGCACCTACGTCTGGAGAAGCTTATGCGAGCAACCAAAGCATCTCTCTCCCTCATCCATCCACGCCGCAATCCGCACATCTACCGCCACATCCACGACTCCGCCATGGACCGGACCTCCATCACACATATCGCGCCGCCGAGCGCCGCGGCATCGGCGGGCGCTGGGCCACAGCCCCCCGGGGCGTTCGCGGCGGACGACGACGACGGCAGCAGCTCGCGGCCGCGGCTGGGCATCCCGACATCGGTGCGGCTGCTGGCGGCCAGCAGCTCGTCGTTTGTGGCGGGGGCGCTGCTGGGCATGGCGCAGGGCGGGCGCATGGCGCAGCTGCGGTTCCGCGCCGAGCACGCGCACAAGACGCCGTCGACCATGACCGGCTGGTACCTGTACCACAAGAGCAAGAACTACCACGCCGCGCAGGGCGCCATCTGGGAGGGCGTGCGCATGGGCTGCCGCCTCGGCGTGTGGACCACCGCCGTGTTTGCGCTCGAGCAGACCGTCGATGCGTACCGCGGCCGCCGCGACCTGGTCAGCACCGTGCTGTCGAGCCTGACGGTGGCGGGGCTGTTTAGTGTCTGGAGTGAGTGTGTCTCGGGCGTGTCGGCGGCTGGCGGTGTGTGGCTGCGCAATAGGTGCTAACGTGTTGTCTTGTGCTTGTGCTTTGTAGACCGCTTCAATATGCCGACGTTTACGCGCACGGCCCGCTACGGGCTGGTCTTTGGCCTGGCCTATGGCGGGCTGCAGGACGCCGTGTTTGCCGTGCAGGGAAACGCCAGCCAGCTGAGCTACGTCGAGCTCTCACGCAAGCTGGCCGACCGCGCAAAAGCAGTGCTCGACAGCCGCGACAGCCGCGACAGGAAATAGTGCAGGCAAAAAGAAATACTTGTAAAAAAAAAAAGAATTAAAAAAAACAGGTCCAGGTCACGTGCCCGAGAGCTGTCTGCCGAATATGGCAGTTGCCAATTGGAAAGTCGGCAGCTACCTAGAGCGGAGTTTTTGATCCTGCAATTGGAAACTACTGAATCCGTCTGGTTCCTGCCCCGAAATTGTTACTTTTATATTTGTTCTTTCCTTTTTTTTCTTGTTCTACTTTTATGCCGGGGGTAACTGCATTGACCAGCACCCCGTTCCTTCCCTGTCTACTTTTTCCTTATCGCCGTCTTTATTTATCTCAACGTCGGGCCGCCCAAATCTTGTTCTGCTTTTTTTCTTTTCTTTTTCCTCACCTGCTGCTGCCTCACCGCCCAGAGCAATGCTTGTGTCTGGTGTAGCTGCTCTGCTCTTCGGAGCCCGTCTGGCCTCCGCCGTGCCCACCGCCGCGCCGCCGCCGCCGCCGACCCCGACTCCCGCCGCGCTCGCCGGCCGGCATGGCCACGGCGCGCCGCACACCACGGCCACGGGCATCGCGGCCGCCACGGCCGTCTGGGTCGAGGTCAATGCCGACGGTGTGCCGGAGCACACGCACACACCGTCGCAGACGGTTGTCGACGGCAAGACGTCGGTGGTTGACGCGCCGCCGTACGAGCTCACCGGCACCGTGTTCACCGAGTACCACCCCGACCGCACCGTGTATGCCACGCGGCTGCCCCAGCCCAAGACGGACGGCAGCGGAGCCTTCCCGCTGTGCACGGCGACGGCCGGCGCCGATGGCTCGCCGTTCTGTTGGCCGAGAGAAGGGGACACGTTGTTTGTAGACACCAGCTACTACAGTAAGTGTGGCCGGAGTGACGTCAGTTGCCGGGCCATGGAGAGATCGTGTGGCTGACATTGTGCGTGTGGCTAGTTATCTGGGACCCGAAGCTGTTTGACGAAAAGAAGATTATCTACTCGAGCACGAGCACCAGCACCAGCACCAGCACGACCTCCACCTCGACTTCGGTCGCCTCCCCGGCCTCCGCCGAGACCAGCTCCTCCACCGCCGCCCTTGCCGCCCGCGCCACCGAGACCCCGGCGTCCACCGAGCCGCAAATCTCCGCCGTCCTGCACCGCACCGTGCGCATCCGCGGCGACCGCGTCAACCAGACCAACCGTGACGACGACCTGCTCTTCCTCTCGGACGACATGCCCGGCACGCAGGGCGTGTACATGCTCAAGATCAGCAGCAAGTACATGAACTTCAAGCACCCCACCAACCTCAGCCTGACCCTGGAGACCACGCTGGACGGCGACTCCAAGGAGTTCGCCGGCCCCGTCGTCACGATGAAGTACCGCCCGACGCACGGCCTCTCCGATACCTCGACGCAGTCCCGCGAGATGTACATTGTGCTGCCCATCATCTGCGGGTTGGTGGTGATCATGGGCGTGGCCATGATTGTGTACAACCGCCACACGCGGCGCATCGGCTTCGGCAACATCATGGGCCGCAACCGCACGCGCCAACGTGAGGATTGTCGCCGGCCGTGACCTTGTACCATCTTGCTAGTGTAAGTTCCGACAGGGTTATGCAAATGCACAAGGTTGTGCAGTCATGCATAAGATCGGGTTACTCACAAACCCTAGTAC
>JAXHKQ010000444.1:0-17653 GCA_038407185.1 Chalaropsis ovoidea
CGGAGAAGGGGGACGGAGAGGAGAGAGAGACTACAGGCATACGTATACACAGACACAACGACGAAACGACATTATCTCTGCTTCTCCCCACGTGCTTGTAGGGGTGTATATAGCCATCAAGACAGGAGAGTACCAGCGCAACGAGGCACAGTGGCGGGTGGCATATACAGTTTGAGCTTGGCCCTGGGTTTGCAGTCCGGGCGCAGCACTGGCCGCATGGGAAGGCATCAGAAAAGAAAGAAAAGTGTACAAGGTTGGGGCAGGATGAAGAAGGCCTGAGCCAAGCTTTTTTAGCAAGGGACGGCGATATGTCAAGTTGCGTTGCACAGCCACGGAGGAGGAGGAGGGAGTCGGCGGATAGGGGGGGGGGAGAGGGAGGAGGAGGGAGGAGGAGAGAAGGGAGAGGGTAGAATGACTGTTTGCCCTGCCAGCTGCCAGACCCAGACCACGCCGCCGGCAGTCCGTCGTCACGCCGTTGGAAGAAAAAGGCGTGCAGAGAAACAAGACAAGTGAAGACAATGGAACAGACGTTGCAGCTGGTGACGTTGACGTGGTACAAAGAAAACAGATTGAAGAATAGGCCAGATGCGGGGTTCCCGATGTGGGGGTGGAGCAGATGGTGGCAGGTGTCGAATGTTGCTTGGCAGCTGGCGGGCTGCGGCTTGCGGGCTGCGGCTGGGATCCACTGGGGCTTGGGGGCCTCAGGGCAGTCTACAGTTTACAGGGTGTTCTGTCTAACTTATAGGGCGTTCTCTTCAGCTCACAGGGCCTCCACAGGGCCTCCACAGGGCCTCTACAGGGTACCGCCCACCCTTTGCAGCTAGCAGGGGCCTCGAGTCCCAGCGCTAGCAAGGGTTTACAGGGCAGCTGGCCAACTGACAGGGGCGCTATTTCAGGGTGCGATGCTGGGCCTACAGGCTTCTAAATGGACGGCAGCAGCAGCAAAGCACAGCAGCACCAAAGCAAAGCACAGCTTTAGGCGAGGCTCTGCTTGCTTGATTTGCTGTGGTTTTATGCTTACATATTTTTACCTTAAGCTTTGTTGTTTCGTGTCTCGTCTTTTTTCCCTTCTTTTCTTCCTTTATATTCTTGAATCTTTCCAACTGCCTCGTTTGTTCTGCCTGCCTGCCACACATCTCAGCTGTCGTTGTCTTGTCCCAATATCACTTCAGCCTTTGGCCTGTCTTGTCTGTCTTTGCTTTTTGACTCTGCCTTTGGCCATTGTTCTGTCTTTGTGTCTGGCTTTGTGTCTGCCTCAGCCTCTGCCTGTACCTCATTGCTTGGTCTGCTGCTTGGTCTGCTGCTCTGCTGCTCTGTTGCAACGACGTGCATTGAATTGCGCCTTTCCCTCTTCGCGCCAATCCCCACCAATCGCAACGCTTCTCTCTCTCTCTTCCCTCAGCTAGCCATGGGTAAATCGTACGTCCTCCCCGTCCCCGTCCCCGTCCCCGTCCCCTCCGTCTCTGTCTCGGTGTCAGTCTCAGCGTCAGTCTCGCCGCTGCTAGCCAGAGAGCCTGCATCGCCGACCGTCCGTTCTTCTGTCTCTGCTCGCCCGCCTGTCTGTCTGGACCCCTGCGCCTGTCCTCCTGCATTATCGCCGCGACAATCTCTGCCTGTCTCTTGCTCGCTTGATCATTCCCCTTCCGACATGCCAATCTCCTGCACGTCTGCACGTCTGCACGCCTGCACGTCGCTGCACCCGCCTCTGGCCACCGACCGGACTGCATCATCCTCGACCATCCACCCGCAACCGCAACCGCAACCGAAATGCCCCGCCGCCTCAACTCCCACCTCCGAACACCGTCCGAATAACAGCCCGTCTCGCTCCGTGTCGCTGTCTGCCCCGGCTGCTCCGGCCCCGCTTCTGGCTTCGTTCGACCTTGGCCTCCGTCTTTGGGCCGTCACCCCCCTCTCTGAAACACCGCCAATACAACAATCGCCGCCATCACCAGCATCGCCTTTTTCTCCATTTTCTACGGCCGAGCCCAACTGTCCCGTGCGATGCGATGCGATTGATACCACTACGTCACGTCTGCTGCCCAACAGCCCTGCGGATAGACACACAACGGACGGTACTTTGGGCCTTGGGCCCCAAACCAAAAGCCCATTATTGCAGGAGACGGCTATAGCATGACACGGCACAGGCAGAGGAGACGAGAACCGTCTCTCTCGAGAACAGTATCTACATCTCCATCCCGTACACATCCCGTTACTAACCGCTCCCCTCACACCCCCCACCCCCACCCCCACCCCCCCCCCCCCGTACAGACAGTCCAAGCTCTCACAGGAGCAGCTCGTCGAGCTACAAAAGTCGACAAACTTTGACAAGAAGGAGCTACAACAATGGTACAAGGGTACTGATCTTCTATTTCTCTCCTCCTCTTCTACCCCCAACGTCAAGTACTGACATGCCATGTTGTCTATGTAGGCTTCCTTAAAGACTGCCCCAGCGGCACTCTGACTAAGGAAGAGTTCCAGAAAATCTACCGCCAGTTCTTCCCCTTTGGAGACCCCAGCTCCTTTGCAGATTATGTCTTCAACGTCTTCGATAGCGACAAGTCGGGAACCATTGACTTTAAGGAATTCATCTGCGCCCTCAGCGTCACCAGCCGCGGCAAGATGGAGGACAAGCTGGAGTGGGCCTTTCAGCTGTACGACATTGACGGCGACGGCCGCATCAGCTACGACGAGATGCTGAAGATAGTTGAGGCCATATACAAGATGGTGAGTGCCAGACGGAGTCCGAGTCCAGCCGAGACCGAGTCCAGGACGGAGTCCGGGACGGCGTCCGGGTCGGGGTCCTCCCCTGCCCTTCCTCCCCTCATACCCCCCCGCCTGCTAACCTCTCCATCCCCCCTAGGTCGGCTCCATGGTCAAGCTCCCCGAAGACGAAGACACCCCCGAGAAGCGCGTGCGCAAAATCTTCCGCATGATGGACAAGGACGAGAACGGATCTCTCGACATGGCAGAGTTCAAGGAAGGCTCCAAGCGAGACGAGACCATTGTGTCTGCGCTGTCGCTGTATGACGGGCTGGTGTAGGAGAGGGATAGGGGGGGCAGCAGTGTGTGTGTGTCTGTCTGTGTCTGTGTCTATGTCTATTGTGCTCTCTTTTTTCTGTCTTTTTCTGTCTTTTTCTTTTCTTTTTTGCCGCCTCCTCTCCTCCCCTTCTTCTTGCCCAACGCCCGTGGCCCGGCCTGCTGCTGCCCTGCTTCATCATATGATGTCATAGCTTTTAGCCTATAGCCAGCCCCACGCCGCCCATCGTCACACCCACCACACCCACAGACCGTCCTGTGGCTTAGTCAAGTCCCCGGGGGGGGGCAAGCAGGCCAACGTGTTCGCCCTGTTTCTTTTTTTTCTCTTTTTTTCCTTTTTTGCTCCGCCCAGTCCAGGACTGCTACTCTGACAACTGCCCCCCGTCTGCGTCTGTCTGTCTCTCTCCTGTCATGCCATCTTCATGTCCCGTTTCTTTCCTTCTCTTCTATACTGCATCTTCTTGTCGTTTTCTGCGTGATGATTTCCGTTCCTCCTTTGCTTGTTATATTTCCCCAAGTCGGCAAATCTGCTTGTTTTATACTCGTCTGCGAGCCTCGAATAGTGTCTTGTGTCTTCCATTTACTTACCTGCAAGTCTGAGTGTCTGCATCTGCATGTCTCCTTTTCTGCATGTCTGCATGTCTGCATGTCCACTCCCCCCCTCCCCCTCCCCCTCCCCCCGCTACGCCCGTAGGATGCCCACGTGCACCACCAGCCCGCTCGCCAGCTTCAAGTCCGCCGGCAGCATCTCGTCGGGAATGCGCCACGTCTCAAAGTGCCGGTGGAACTCGGTGATCCACGCCTCGAACACGGTCGGATCGCGCAGCTGCTGCGCGACTAGGCACACCGTTGGTTTGCGCTCTCGTTCTGGACAAGTAGAAGATTGGTTGTTAGTTGTTGAGCAGCCTGGCCTGTGTAACGCCCCTCGTAGAAATGACAAGACCAAAAGAAGATGGGAGAGAGCAACCCCTTCTCTCTTCTCCTCCACCCTCTCCAAGCATAACTCACCCGTGTCCTGCTCCTGCTCCCGCTCCCGCAGCCGGCACACGTCCACGCACGTCTCCACAAACGGCGCCACCAGCGCCTCGTTGTACACGCAGTCGCACCCCAGCACCAGATCAAACGAGCCCACGCCGCGCCGCCCCGTCAACTGCGCCGACGGCGTCGCCGCCTCCCAGTCTAGCGGCTCAAAGGCAATGTATCCCGTTGCCGTTGCTGTTGGCGTCGTCGCCGTCGCCGTCCCCGTCGCCGCTGCCGCGTCTGCTCCTGCGCCAGACGGCGCAGCCCTGTCGCGGCCACGGCGCTTGTTCCCCGACGCGCCGCCGGCTTTGCCGCGCGCATCTGGCGCGTCACCCCCGCCGCCACCGCCACCGCCCCCGTCGTCCCATGCGCCGCGCGGCGCGTTGGCTTCGACGTTGAGCCGCAGCAGCTTGCGCACGTATTCCTGGTCACTCAGCACATAGCGGCGGACGCGGGCAGCGAGAGCCAAGGCGAGGATGCCGGAGATGCCGCAGCCGAGCTCGAGCACGTAGGCGGCGGGGCGGAGCAGAGCCTGTAGCGAGGTGGTCGGGGCGGCGAGCCAGGCGGCCAGGGCCGGGGTGATGCGCCAGACGACAGCGCCGGTAGTGCCGCCGCGGCGCGCGGACGCCAGCACGGCCGGCGACTGCGCGATGCGCCAGTCGTGGCCGCCGATGCTTACGTCGATGCTGCTGGCGCGCGGGTCGACGAAGCCCAGGTTCCCTGTCGACAACGTCTCGGAAAACAGCACAAACGTCTCTGTGCGCCGGC
The DNA here is from genome assembly GCA_038407185.1 of Chalaropsis ovoidea. NCBI lineage: Eukaryota > Fungi > Ascomycota > Sordariomycetes > Microascales > Ceratocystidaceae > Chalaropsis > Chalaropsis ovoidea. The sequence continues at coordinate 4,825 of JAXHKQ010000444.1, forward strand.
CGTGGTTAGCTGGTCTGCGCCGTGTTGCTGCGGCCATGCGTGCTGGCATGCGTGCTGGCAGGGGAGATGGGGCTAGGCGGGTTGTACATGCCTTCGTCAGCGTCCTCAATGGGCGGCCCCAAGAGGCGGGTCAGCTCGTGGGCGTCCATGGGCGCTGGTTGCGTCGTCGCGGGTGGATTTTCGGATGGGGGGGGATGTGTGGCTGTCTTATCTTGGTACCATAGCTTTTATTACCGGTGAGTGGCCTTGGAATAAGGCAGCCCGGTACTTGGTGTTTTGTGCAGGTGCAGTGCGTGTTCGTTCCTCTTGCTATGCATTTTCATGAAGGCGGTGAAGGAAATACAGACCCACTCCTGCTAGATTCTGCCGCCTTGGACAGCCATGCACGCTTTTGTTGGCGCTGGTCGTTCTGCGTATGAACGTGATGTTTGGTTTGTGTAATCCTCAGTTTTGACAGAAGTGGCGGCTCACTCGCCAGGTAGACACCAAGTAAAGATCTTCTCATGTGCGAATGGTTATGGCACACCTCATTGGGATATAACAGAGATAAGGGTTACAGACCTTGTGTAACCCCGAGACTGAAGCTGGCCCCACTTGTACTACCCGAAGCTCTCGTCCTGGTCTTATCAATCGCCCAAGCATGATTTGTCTCTCCTGCTGCCCAGAGAAGACCACACCAGGGCCATCACATCACTAAGAAAAACCAACCAAGATATAGCAGCATGGAAATCAAGACGTCAGAAAGCAAGAGCTTCATGCCCGTCGTGTATGTATGGAAAATAAACAAAAGAACTCATGTTCCTCATCCGCCAGAGGAGACAATCCCAGAGTATCGCAATTATATGATAAACGTCCTGTACGCCTGTGAATAAAAATCACCCCAGCTTCGTATCTCCTCTCCCCGAACTACCTCTTATCCTCGCCCCCCCCCCTCCTCCTGCCTCATTTTCACATGTTTTTTCCTTTTTTGGCCTTGTCAATAAATGTAAGTTGCACACCACGCACTCTACCAGTCCAGAGGCTGGGTCTTGACCTCGCCACGGTTCGTCTTCGGTAGAGGAACAGCCTTGGCAGCCAGACGGCCGTCCTTGCCCAGTCTCAGGTAAGCGTGGCCGTCCAACCACGGAGTGTTCTTGGTCATGCGGCGCTCAAACTCGGCAATCTTGTCGTCCTGCTGCATGGTCAGGCCGATATCGTCCAGGCCGTTGATCAGGCAGTGCTTGCGGAACTCCTCCACATCGAAGCTGCAGATGGTGTTGCCGGCATCGTCCTTGATCAGCTGGTTGGGCAGGTCAATCTCAATCTCGCGGTTCTCACGGGCAACCTGGGCAATAGCGGCCAGGTGCTCCTCGTTGGTAATGGCGATGGGAAGCATGCCGTTCTTGAAGGTGTTGTTGAAGAAAATGTCGGCAAAGGAGGGGGCAATCACGCAGCGGATGCCAAAGTCGTTCAGGGCCCACGGCGCGTGCTCACGAGAGCTACCACAGCCAAAGTTGGGCCCGGTGACGACCAGGATGGAGGACTGGCGGTACTGGGGCTTGTTCAGCACGAAGTTGGCATTCTCAGTGCCGTCGGGCAGGTAACGGTGCTCAAAGAACAGAGCACTGCCCAGACCAGTACGCTTAATGGTCTTTAGGAACTGCTTGGGAATGATGGCATCGGTGTCGACGTTGGACATGTCGAGGGGAGCAGCAGCACCCTTGAGAGTGATGAACTTGGGCAGGCCAAGCGAGCTACCAGCACTCTTGGGGACAGAGGTGTTGGTGTGGGAGGCATTGTCCTCGGGCTGGTCGGCAATAACCTCCTTTTGGTGGTCGTCACCCTCGACGGACTCGTCGACGTGAGCGGGCTCATCGGGGGTAATGGCGGCCTGGACGTGGGGGGTAGCGGTGTACTGGGTCAGCTTGCGAACATCAGCAAGCTTACCAACAATACCAGCGGCAGCAGCCATAACAGGCGACATCAGGTGAGTGCGGCCCTGGGCACCCTGGCGACCCTCAAAGTTACGGTTGCTGGTACTGGCGCAGCGCTCCAGGGGAGACAGAATGTCGGGGTTCATTCCCAGGCACATGGAGCAGCCAGCCTCTCTCCACTCAAAGCCAGCGTCGGTGAAGATCTTGTCCAGACCCTCAGCCTCGGCCTGCTTCTTGACCAGACCAGAGCCAGGAACAACCAGGGCGCTCTTGATGTTGGCGGCAACCTTGCGTCCCTTGACAACGTGGGCAGCGGCGCGCAGATCCTCAATACGAGAGTTGGTGCATGAGCCAATGAAGACCTTGTCCACAACGACATCTTCCATGGGGACGTCGGGGGTCAGGCCCATGTATTCGAGCATACGGCGGGCAGAGGCCTTGCTAGACTCGGTGGGAAACTGCTCGTCATCTTCGGGGTTGGGAACCTTGCCGGAAATAGAGACAACGGCCTCGGGGCTGGTACCCCAGGTAACAGTCGGGGGGATGTCCTTGCCGTCAATGAAAATATCAATGTCGTACTTGGCGTCAGGGTCAGACTTGAGCTCTTTCCAGTAGGCAACGGCGCGGTTCCACTCTTCGGAGCCAAACTTGGGAGCCAGGGGACGGCCCTTGAGGTAGTTGAAGGTGATGTCATCGGGGGCGACCATGCCGGCACGGGCACCACCCTCAATGGACATGTTGCAGATGGACATGCGAGCCTCGATACTCAGGCTGCGGATAACGGAGCCGCAGAACTCGATGACGCAGCCATTTCCACCGGCAGTACCGATCTTGCCAATGACATACAGGACGATGTCTTTTGAGCTGACGCCGGGGGTCAGCTCACCGTCAACCTGAACACGCATGTTTTTGCTGGGCTTGGTGATCAAGCACTGGGTGGCCAGAACGTGCTCGACCTCACTGGTACCGATACCAAAGGCCAGAGCGCCAAAGGCACCATGTGTGGAGGTGTGGGAGTCGCCGCACACGACAGTGGTACCGGGGAGGGTGAAGCCCTGTTCGGGGCCGATGACGTGAACGATGCCCTGGCGGTTGTCGCCCAGGCCGAAGTAGGTCAGGCCAAAGTCCTTGACGTTTTCCTCGAGGGTGGTGCACTGGATGCGCGAATCTTCCTGCTTAATGAAGGAGGCGATATCCTTCATGCCTTTCCGGGAGGTGGTAGGGACGTTCTGCAGATGGGGGTGACGTGACATGTTAGTGGATGGTGCTATTTTTAGAACGTGGGGTGGTATTTTTGTGCTTGGAGAGAAACTTACGTGATCGGTGGTGGCCAGAGTGCAGTCAGGCCGTCTGACCTGACGGCCAGCATTCTTCAGGCCCTCAAAGGCTTGCTGTAGGGTGGGGGTGTGTGTTAGTGGGATGCGAGACCGGCGGTGAAGAGCAAAAGCGAAGTATGTGGCGTGGCGTGTGGGCTCGGCTTACTGGGGAGGTGACTTCGTGCACCAAGTGACGGTCTAGTAGCAGGTTGGTTGCCTCGTTAGACAGGATGATCCGACATAGGCGACCAGTGCGGGCGGCATGCTGGCTGGTTTTGGCATCGACTCACCAATGAAAATCAGAGCAGTCCCATCGGCCTTCTGGTCGACGATATGGGCCTGGAGCACCTTGTCGTAAAGCGTCTGAGGCTTTCCTTGGACAGACGGCATTGTGAAAAAAAGAGTATGTGACTAAGCCAAGAGTGTTGCGGCTGTAGTTGTAGTTGTGCGAGAAAGACGAGGGTTGTCGAGAAAGTGGGAGGGTCGTTGTGTAGCTACGAGGCGGGCGGTCACGATAACGGTAACGGCGATGGCGGGTGCAGACTGGACTGGACTGGGACTGGGACTGGGACTGGGTCTGGGTGAACAATGGACGATGCAGAGAAGACAACAAAGACAGGCCTAGCAAGAGAAGCAGGCAAAAGGCTGGGAGGTAAAGAGGGAAAAAAGAAATGGAAAAGAAACAGAAAAAGAAAGAAAAAGATAAAACAAGAAGCAGAGGAAGTTTTGGTGAGGGTGGGTGAGGATCTAATTAAATAAGCCGCTAACCAAGCAACCACGTAGAAACAGAACCCGGCAAGTGTGACGTTGTGGGGAGGAGGAAAGCGTGCAGCAGAATCGCAGAAGAGAAGAAGAAAAGGAAAAGAAAAAGAAAGGAAAGAAAAAGAAAAAAGAAAAAGAAAAAGGAAAAAGGAAAAAAAAAGGCCTTGGGACCGGCGCCTGTTTCTCAAAGGAAGCTCCCTATTCGGAGTCAGAGGCGAAACCTCCGCGATGCAAAGATGCAACTACTACGATTGCCAGGGAAAGAACACCAGAAAATCATGCCATGTTGAGTCAAAAAGAGCGCAATTCATGTGCCAAAGGCGATATTAAAAGAAGAAAGAACCAAGAACGCCAGCCGACAAAAATTTTCACCACATTCATACATCTTGAAGTCGTCACATTTGGAAGGTGCAAACGCAGAGACGTCTTAGTAACCGGCACTGCTCAGTCGTTGATTGGCTTGGCTTGGCTCGGCTTTACAGCTATCCAGGCACATGTGATGTTGTTGCCCGTGGTCGTCGTTGGTCCTTCCCTCCCTCTCTTACTTTTTTTTTCTTCCTTTTCTTCCCTTTTGCCGTTTGCCTTTTTCCCAGCGATCATCGGGGGGGCATCCCGACTCGCCGATGATCGGAGCGGGCATGAAAAAGTGGGGACGCGGGGAAGCCAGGCCAGAACCATTTCAAAATGCAGAGAGCCTATTGGCTGAGCCAGGCAGACCTTGCATGCCACTATCAGGGATCCCGGGAACATGAACATGATCCACAATTAATCAAGACGCAAGAGCATGGAAGCCCATCGAAAAGAATGCCCAGGAATCAGAATAGAATGGCTCTGTGCTGTGTGTGTACTGGCCCAACGTCGGATTTACTTCCTTCTTCTTCCCTCCCCACTTTTCGGTCTCTGTAAAGCGTGGGTCCCGGGTACCGGGTCTGGCCAATCGGCAGTCCAAAGGGACACACGGTATGTTCTGTTCCTGATTTCTTCTACTCAGAGCCATGTTAGTAATCTGCAGACACCGGGGTTGTACTGGGAGGACCTGTATACAGCAGGCTGCCGGCTGGACGCACATGTGTGATGGGGACGTTGGAATAAGCACAAGGCGGCTAACTGCTGAACATGGTGATTATATACATCACCGACAACGGCTCTTTCGCCTATTGTAAGATCGGCTTCTCCTCTCTGTAAACAGGGTAGCCGTATTCGTGGCCAACAGCATTCCAGATCAGTCTATTGAACTTGTCGAGTCCATCGGCTTGCCATTGTCTTTCTGCGTTGGGGCCTCCGTAACGTAAAACAAGGTTATATAACTGGGCACGGCACTCAAGTTCGCTTTCTTCGGTCGCACCATCTTCGCCCCATTGAATGGTAGACTTTCTGTTGCGATCCATAAGATCGTATTGGAAGGTGAGGCACGGGCTTTTCTTGCCGAGGCTCCATTTCACGAGGCCATAAAATGTGACCTTTTTCTGGTCATCATAAGATCTATACAGCAGACAAGAGTCAGAATCAATACTGTGTGACTTTTGAGAATGGCCTTTTTCACTTACCGGAACACGACGACCAGTGGCACATTCTTGGCCACATCTTTCAGACAAATCTTCATCGCTTCGCCCAGCGATATAGCACGGGAAGTTGCCGGTTTCTATAGATGAGCATCAGCAACACAGAATCGTAGGGAAGCGGTGGAAAGCGGGATATCTGTAACTCACAGTCATCTGCCCTTTCTTCGTTGTTGTCGACAGGCCGTTGTTCCATTTCCATTTGATGTTTTTACGGATGGTCCAGTCTTCGCCTTCGGGCACGACAACGGCTCCGGTCCGGGAGCTAGAGTCGATGACAATACCGGTCTTGATGCAACGAGCGAGACGATGGCCTTTGAGGTTGAAGAATTGGAATGAGAACATTCCAGGGTTTTGGCCCTCGAGCTGGGTTGCGACATTGACACAAAATGATGTGCATCGCCCCGTGTGGCTAGCCCAGGTTGATCACAGGCTACCAGCCTCGCTTGTGATCGAGCTAGATTCAATCTTGTTGGCCGTATCTTTCAAGGCCCTCTTGGGTTCTGCGACAAACCTCTAGGCTGACGCATCCGACAAGGGCCTCTCAATGGATAGGAGAGCTTCCACCATCTTGAGCGAGGTGAAGACATCGCCGTTGAAGACGTTTTCCCACGCCACATTGCCCAGTTCCAGAGCGTCGGCCATGCTGGAGAAAGACGGGTGAATATGATGCGGGTGATATTGACGCAAAGGCTGATCAGGGAAGCTGTACAAGCCGAGTTGGATATAACGAGAAGAGCGGAAGAAGGGAAGAGCTGGGGGAGAGGCGAGTGGGAGAGAAGGAGGAGACTGGACAGGAAAAGGAAGATAACAGCACGACGAGCATTCAGGGGAACAGGGCCATTTTAACGTGACACAAACAACCACACAGAACAGAGGGATGAATAAAGGCAGAATCATTGTTGCACGCTCATGTGTCTGTCTACGTGAGTCACGAGTTCTGTCATACCCTGATGGTGAGAAGAGGGGTTACACAGTACTTGAGCGAACTATGTGTGTACTTGTGTATTGTGTACCTGCATACTGTGTATTTGTGTCTTTGGGTACCTGCATACTGTGTACTTGTGTACTTGTGTACCTTTGTACCTTTGTGCCTTTGTACCTCACTTATCTTCTCAGCCAATACCTTGTGTAACATGACATTTGAACGACATTTGTCTAGTCGAGGAACACTACAAGGTCTCTAGTATAACATGACAACATGCAATGACGCAGCTTGAATTTGACGACCCTCAGTCTTGATAAACAGCTGTCCATCGGGCGATGCCCCTGTGAGCTATTTCTCTGCATAATGACAGCCGAGTATTTAAGTGACAGTTTGAGTTGCTGTTGCTGTTGCAGCATCAGTTGGCTCTGCCTTGTGTCCTAGCAGGCAAAGCAGCTGGTTGATAAAAGACGATAAAAGACGATGTATAAAGAAAGACATGGTTCTTCTTTTTGCTAGGCTAGTGAGGGAAGAAGAGAAAACTTCAACGCAAGGGGTTGTACAGACATGGGTGGCGCGTGCATCACCATCACTCACGTGCACATGGCAGCACAAAGGTGAGACATGGCCAACGTGGTAGGGCAGGGCGGCCTTGTTAACGCACATGTTTGGTCTTGCCTTGCTCTGACGTACCACAAAGTATGAGCACTCACCTCGGTGTGTTCATGGAAAGAACAAAGAACCCTCACTATGTTATAGAGCATGCAAGTCTCTACATTCACTAGCACTCTGCAGCAGCGCTTCTCTTTTGACATTAATGCAATATTGGGAAGTAAATTCAACCAGCTAATATCGTGGCCTTCTGAAAGACGGGCTGCATGTTATTTTTTCACATTGTTATCTGTCTCACAACCTGTATTTCTATTATACATAGTTGACGTCAGTCTTACCACCAGCCAAACATTTCATAGAGAGCCTGGGCTGCTGTATCAGCATTGACTCCTCTTGGCTCATGTCCTAAGAAGTTGTAGGTAGTTAGTGATACATTCTTGACAATAAAAATGACACAGATATCCTAATTTCTTTTTTACTTACTCAAGTAAGGATACTTTGCAATGAGGGTTTCTTCATACTGTCCATCTCCCTTTTAAGTCTTCAAAATTGTTCTCTGTCAGTCTCCTTTTTCTCTAGCTTTTTGGGAGAACTGATGCCCTCTTGAGCATTTTCTTTGCCAGGTATGATAGGGACAGAGGAAGATGCTTCCTTGCTTATTGTAACAGCAGAAGAGGAAGATGCTTCCTCACTTGTTGTGACAGCAGGAGAAGAAGATGCTTCCTCACTTGTTGTGACAGTAGCAGAGGAAGATGATTCCTTGCTTGTTGTGACAGCAGGAGAAGAAGATGCTTCCTCACTTGTGACAACAGGAAATGAAGATGCTTCCTTACTTGTTGTGACAGTAGGAGAAGAAGATGGTGAAGACATTTCTAGGTGAGCTAGAAGGCGTACCATATGTTTTCTGTATTATCTATGAATCTGTTGTTTGACATTGATATTAGCCTTAATACCAGCCAAACATATCATAGAGAGCCTGGGCTGCTGTATCAGCATCAACTCCTCTTGGCTTATGTCCTAAGAAGTTGTAGGCAGTTAGTGATACATTTGGGACAATAAAAATGAGAGATATCTTTATTTTGACTTACTCAAGTAAGGATACTTTGCAATAAGGGTTTCTTCATCCATGCTGTCCATCTCTCTTTTGAGTCTTTGAAACATTTCTCTGTCAGTCTCCTTTTCCTCTGGCTTTTTGGGAGAACTGATGCCCTCTTGAGCATTTTCTTTGCCAGGTATGATAGGGACAGAGGAAGATGCTTCCTTGCTTATTGTAACAGCAGGAGAGGAAGATGCTTCCTCGCTTGTTGTGACAGTAGGAGAGGAAGATGATTCCCTGCTTGTCATGACAGCAGGAGAAGAAGATGCTTCCTCACTTGTTGTGACAGCAGGAGAAGAAGACATTTCCTTGCTTGTCATGACAGCAGGAGAGGAAGAAGATAGTGAAGGCATTTTTAGGTGAGCTAGAAGGCGTACTGTATGTTTTCCGTGTTATTTATGAATCTGTTGTTTGACATTGTCGTGTTAGTCTCAGTCAGTGCCTAGAATGAGGGATAGGGTCATTGGCTGAGAGACTCACACGTGTCTGGGAGACTCATAAGTGCAACTGTATATGCTTTATCGGGCGGAGGGTGTTAGCGAATGCGTGATGAAGGATAAACAAGAGCAGTGTAGGTAGAGTGTGAAGTGTCAAAAGGCGAATCGAGGTCGACGTGAGTGGAGCTGCAAAATCCAAGATTGGTATGCTGCAGATTTTGGAGACGACAGGATGATTTGAGTTTTGAGACAGCTAAGCGAGAAGCAAGAATAAAGCTTTTCTTTTCAGCAGAGCTAGTGGGTCTATATAAATACTAGTATGGGGCTTGTGCGTGATCACGTGCCGGGTCGTGCAGCCAATAAGACATGACAGCGCAGCTTAGTCATTCGTGTCCTTTCAAGGCTAACACAAGCTCTAGGCGCTATCTCTAAGGAAGCAATCACATGAGTCATATTTGCTCATATTTGGGAATTGAATTGAATCAGCGACAGAGACCGCTAAAAACAGGGTTAAACTCGGTCTTTTCTCAGTTAACTGCTAGGGTAATTAATGCAATTTAATAGATGTGTCGAGTTCTCGTGGGTGGGTCCGGTTGCAGAGGCACGTGACCTTCTATATCAATGACCCGCAGTTTCTGGTCTCCGTCTCTGGACTTTTCCGCTCCGTCTGTGGACTTGTCCCCAAATTGGTCTAGTCTGATCTGGTCTACCCGACAAGTCAAAAGAGCCGCCAGCCATTGTTTCCCCCTCTCCATATTAACCCTAGTATACATCTTGGCCCATGCTCCCAAATCACCAACCCTACCCGCATACCCTAGTATGCACGACTCCCTTACGACTTCGACAGGCTTGACTTTCCGCCTCTTCTCCTCGCATCCAAAATATCACCTCCCTTTTCACACTCATCCTTTCATCTTTATCCTGCCCTGCTCGTCCCTACCTTTGAGTCACATTAGATGAAATGGCAAGCAGCTCCAACAACGAGGCTGAAATGCCATCATCTTCGTCGTCATATGCCGCAGCGCTAGGCCTCAATTCCCGATCCCACGATGCGCCGACCGAAACGACGCATCTTCTCGACAACGACAACAACAACAACAGTAACAACAGCAGCAGCACATCACGGCCACCTCCAAGCAACGGCACCTTTCCGCCACCCCGAAGCGGCAGCCCGTTCAGTCTCATGAGCGAGCGCCAGTCGCTCTTCCATCACGGGCGCGACAATGCCATGGGCTCCAACGGCAGTGTCCTGAACTATGTGGTGGAGGAAGAGGGCCAGGATGCAGACCCGGCACACGGCAAGAGTCCAGTTGCGAGCTCCACACAACCTCAGACGCAACAGGACAAACTCATGATGTATGTCCTGCCGTCTTCCTGCATCGCCTCGCCTCGCCCTGCCTCGCCTCGCCTCGCCAACCGCGTCTGCTGCGCCTGTGCTAATAAATGTCGCTCCCAACTTCTAGGTACCTCCAATACTACGTCCCCTGTACGTCGTGGCTCCGCCAATACAAAGTGTCATACATCAGTGGCGACCTGACGGCGGCGCTCACAATGGCCTCTATATATATTCCCATGGCCCTGTCTCTGGCCAGCAACCTGGCCCATCTCCCGCCAATCAACGGGCTCTACTCGTTCTTCTTCGCGCCCATGATCTACGCGCTTTTGGGCAGCTCGCCGCACATGGTGGTCGGCCCGGAAGCTGCGGGATCTCTGCTTGTGGGCACCGTCGTCAAGGCCAGCATTGACGGCAGTCCGGGCAGCGGCAACGAGGAAAACGACATTCTCCACGCCCAGATCGCCGGTGTGGTGGTGGGCATGGCGGGCGCCACAGTGCTCATTGCAGGCCTGGCCCGTCTTGGCTTCCTGGACAGTGTGCTGAGCCGCCCGTTTCTCCGTGGCTTCATTTCTGCCGTGGGCCTTGTGATTGCCGTGGACCAGTTGATTCCCGAGCTCGGCCTGGCTGCCCATGCCAAGCACACAGGCGCTGCCCACGGAAGCTCCTGGGACAAGATTGTCTTTGTCATGGAGAACCTGGACAGCGTGCACCAAATGACTGCAGTCGTGGCCCTGTCTAGCTTTGTTGCCATCATGTTCTTCCGGTAAGTCACCACTTCTTCGACTTCCATCAACCCCTAACCCTAACCCTAACCATTGTCCACCAGCACACTCAAACATCACCTCCAGCCCAGACAACCCTGGGTCGCCTACTTTCCAGACCGCCTCCTCGTCGTCGTTCTCTTTTCCATTCTCAGTGCCAGACTCGACTGGGACCAGCACGGCGTCGAGATTCTGGGGCCCGTCGAGGCTGTCTCGGGCCATCTGTTCACATTCAACTGGCCCTTCCAGTCCTCCATGATCAAGTACATCCGCAATGGAATGAGCACGTCCTTTCTCATTGCTCTGCTCGGCTTCTTCGAGTCCTCGGTTGCTGCGCGTGGCCTCGGCGGCTCTGCCGAGTTCCCTACCATTGAACTCAGCGCCAACAGAGAGCTTGTGGCCCTCGGCGTGGCCAACCTGGTGTCCTCCTGCTTCATGTGCCTTCCTGCCTTTGGAGGCTATGGAAGATCCAAGGTGAACAAGTCGACCGGCGGGCGGAGTCCCATGAGCTCGGTGTTTCTGAGCCTCATAACACTGGGCTGCATCAAGTGGATGCTGCCGTACTTTTACTACATTCCCGTGAGTCAGTTCCCTGCCCGTCTCTGGGCTGTACTTCTGAGGCTTCCTCTGAGGCACCCTCTGAGCTTTCCTCCCCCCCTCTGACCCCCCCCCTCTGACTCCTCCCAGAAACCCGTTCTCAGCTCTATGATTTCAGTCGTTGCTTGGTCCCTCATCGAAGAGGCCCCCCACGACATTTCGTTTTTCTTCCGCATCCAAGGCTGGACTGAGCTTGCCCTGATGGCCACAATCTTTCTGTCGACTATTTTCTTTTCCCTTACCTTTGGCATCGCCATTGGTATTGGGCTCTCGCTGCTTCAGGTCATCCGCCATTCCACACGGCCCCGCATTCAGATTCTCGGCCGCGTGCCGGGCACCAACCGCTTTGACAACGCCGAACTCCACCCGGAGCGGCTCGAGTTTTTCGAGGGCTGCTTGATAGTCAAGATCCCCGAGCCCTTGACCTTTGCCAACACGGGCGAGCTGCGCAGCAGGCTGCGCCGGCTGGAGCGCTACGGCGCCATGGTGCATCCAGCCCGGCCCGCCACGCGTGCCCGCGACAGCAACCGCAACATCATCTTCGACATCCACGGCGTCACGTCGTTGGACGGCTCGGGCACGCAGGTGCTGGAGGAGATTGTGCGCAACTACTGTGACCAGGGCGTGCGCGTGTTTTTCAGCCGCTGCCCGAGCCCCGGCCACCCCGTCCGGGACATGATGGAACGCAGCGGCATTGTCGACATGGTTGGCGAGCAGAGACTCACGTCCGACGTTTATGAGGCTGTGAGGCGCACTGAGAGGGCGGAGAGCGAGGCCGTGGTATATTAAGCGCGTGCGGCGGATATACGAGATATATACGATTTATCTGCGATTTATATTTATACGTTATATATAAGATTTATATAGATTTATACTGGATTTATGGTGGATTTACACTGGATTCATACTGTATTCATACGGTTTATCTGGGATATATACCGCATCTCTCTCCACCCTTTACACCGCCTCGTTGACAAACAACCCCGCCATGCCCATTCCCGTCCCGATGCACATGCTCGTCAGCAGCATCTTCTTCTTCTGGCGCCGCAGCTCGCTCAGGCCCGTGACAATCTGGCGCGTGCCGGTGCAGCCCAGGGGATGGCCAAGCGCAATGGCGCCGCCCTTGGGGTTCATCTTTTGGTGGTCGAGTCCCAGGAAGTCCCGGGTATACACGGCCATGGTGGCAAAGGCCTCGTTGACCTCGACGACGTCAATGTCGCTCAGGGTGATGTTGTGCTGGGCCAGCAGCTTGGGGATGACCACGGTGGGGCCGATGCCCATGATCCGGGGCGCCAGCCCGGCAATGGTGCTGCCGACGTACTTGGCCAGGATGGGCTGGCCGAGGCGCTGGGCCGTGCTGCGCTTCATCAGCAGCACGGCGGCCGCGCCGTCGGTGATTTGGGAGGCGTTGCCGCCCGTGGTGGCGCTGCCCCACTGCGGGAAGGCCGCGCGGATTTTGCCGAGCTTCTCGGCCGTGGTGCCCGGGCGGATGCCCTCGTCCTTGGTGAGCGTGAC
>JAXHKQ010000445.1:0-17645 GCA_038407185.1 Chalaropsis ovoidea
CCTTTGCATTGCGCACACAAACTTTCGTTTACTGTTTGCTCTCAAACGCGAAAGAAGTGAGGCGAAAGGGGAAGGAAGGAGTGTACATGGTCAGGTGAAGCTGCGTTTGCTGTGCTGGTCTTTTCCAAGCCACGAGATGATTGGCCGGTCGCGCCGGGTCTATGCTTTGGAAGGGGCTATACGTGCATGTGGAAAGAACCAACGAAACACTGGCTCACCTCACCCAGAAGCCCAGCCTGCGCGCGGCCTATCACTGACTGAGACGCATGGAGCCCCGTAGAACTGCAGCCACCGTGAAGCTGGCCGGGCAGGCCCAACAAACAGAAGCAAACGGACATGGTACTTGTTGCCGAGAAGGGGAGGGAAAAAAGGAAAGAAAAGTCAGTCAGCTGCATGCAGGAGAAGGCAGGAGCATGTACATACGTGGGCTGTAGCTGCGCGCAATAAGGCAGGAACGCTGCCATTGGAGGTCATCAAGGTAATTTCAAGTGGAAGGTGTATACGACGCCATATTTGCCAGCCACCAGACCGCCCGTCCATCTGCCCCACCCGGCCGTTTGCCTTGCCCCTCTCCCCTCTCCCCCCTCCCCCTTCTCCCCCCCGCTTCCATCACATCACGTTCGTAATACTCTCCCGCATAATCACACTGTTTGACCGGTCATCTCGCTTCACTCGGTAAAACACATCGCAAAAGTCTCCGCAGCGCATGCCGCGCAAAAACTCCTCGTCGTGCGTGATGATAATCAGCTGGAAGTTCGACTGCGCCTGCCGCTGTTGGATCAGGTCGTGCAGGCTGTGCGCCAGCGCCTTGATGTTGTCCGTGTCCAGGTTCGTCGTCGGCTCGTCCAGCGCAATGATGCCGCAGTTGACGCCAAAGGACTCCGCCAGCGCTAGCCGGATGATGATGGACGCCAGCACCTTCTGGCCCGCACTGCAGCGCCCGCGCATGTCCATCTCCGTGCCCTGCTTGCTCATGACCACGCGGTAGTTGTAGTTGCGCCGGCCCGTGGCGCTCTCGGCATCCGACCGGATCATGATGTAGTCGATGTCGTCGCCCTTGTACGTGCTCTTCCACAGGTCAATGGCCGTCTCGTTGACTTGCCGCATCTTCATCGCGTGGTACTGCATGATGGCCTTGTCCAGCGCGTCACTGTACCGACCCATGTCTTCGATAGCCGCCTTGGTGGTCTCGACCTTGATGTGCGCTTCGCGGTACTTGTGCGCCGCATCCTTGTACTCCATGTCCCAGATCTCAATCAGCTTGCGCAGCTGGTCGTCGCGGCTCTTCATCATGCCCATGACGGACCCCCGCTCGGCAAGCAGCTTGCTGTTGTGGCTCTCAAGCGCGTTGGCCTCGTCTTCCAGCTGGCGATGGTCTTCCGTGGCGTCACGTTCCTCCAGGTCGCGGATCTCTTCCTTGAGCACTTCGAGCAGCCGCAGGTTCTTGCGGTAGTTGAGATTGTCAGAAATGTTCTTCTTCTGGCGATCGCCGTTATCGATTTCCGTGGTCAGAGCATTTCCCTTGACCGTCAGCTGCGCAATCTCCCCGTCTAAGTCCGAGATGCGCTGCTCGAGCGTGGCGATGAGCTTTTGGTTCATCTGCAGGCTGGACGGCCCGCCAGAGTCAACATACGACCGGATGTCGCTCTCGATTGGCTTCAGCTCATTGATGGACGCCATGACCACGTCTCGCTCATCTATCATGGCCTTTTCCTTGGACTTGCCGTCCCGTACAATCTCTTCCAGGAACGACTTGGCCTCGAGCAGCTGCGCGCCCACCACCTCAAGCTCCTGATCAGCCGTGGAAATGGCTTCGCGCTGCTGCACATGGTCGTCTTTGAGCGTCTGAATCTGCTTCTGTAGGTCCAGCTTCATCTCGAGCTGCATCTTGGCATGACCCAGCTTCGCCTGCATATCCTTCAGTTCCATCTCGCACGACGAAAGCTGGTCGCGGTGGCGCTGCTTTTCCGCCGACAAGTCGTCTTCCTTGGCCTTGGCCGCGCGCATCTTGGCATCGCACTCGCTCAGGAGCGTGTTGATTTCCTCGGCCGTTTTGCTGCTGTCTGAGCTGGCTGATTGCTGCGACTCGATCCGGTTGATGTTGGACTCTGACTCGACAATCTCCTTGAGCGTTTGCGCAAATGTCGCCACGGTCTTGCCCAGGGTCTTTATGGACCGCAGGTGCTCGTCGTCTTCGGCCAAGCTTGTCTCTACATCCAGCACGGTGGTTTCCAGTTGCTCATACTCGGCTTCCAGCGCGGAGACCTGGCTCTTGAGTGGCGGTATCTCGTTTTGCAGGCGCTTAAACGTCTCGTAATCGGTACGGAGACCCTTGAGCTCCTCGAGAATCCTCACAGTCTCGGCCAGCTCCTCTTCGGACTCTTCTTTTTCCTTGGGGTTCAGCTTCTCGCGAATCTTCTTTTCCATGCGCGCGCGGAAAGCGCCCTGGCTGGTATCGAATGGCCGCTCACACAACTTGCACGAGTTTTTGGCGTTGAGGTACTTGTGGCATTGGGTGTAGTACTTGGCCAGCGCATCCCACAAGCCAATCTCGGCCTTGCAGTCTTCGACCTTTTCTTCGTAGTGACTCAACTCGCCGTCAAAGTCGTCGGCACCCAGCGATTCCTCGTTGATGCTCTTGAGGTAGTCGGCCACCTTCTTCTCGCACTTTTCCGCCTCGATGACTGTGGAGCCAAGACTGGAGCGTGCTGCTTTGAGGCGCACATCTAGCTTGGTCTGGTTCCCAAGCACCTGGTCTCGCTTGGACTTGGCGTCCCGCGTCTTTGCCTCCTGCTTCGCTACGGCAGCCTGGTACAGTGAGTCGAGATTCTCAGGCGTCCACTCGGCCTCCAGAAAGCTGTCCAGCTTGTCCTTCCAGGTAGTCTTGAGAGAGTCGAGGGTCAGCTTGCGCTTGGCCATCTGGTCTTTGTGCAATGTCAACTGGGCACGATCCTGGGCAAGGCGAGAACACTCCACCAGCTCGCGGTTCAGTTTCATGCTTTCGTAAGAAAGATCCGACTGTGTGTTCTTTTCTTGTTTGATGCGACCGTCATAGTCGGCCTCTGCAAGATGGGCCCGGGCCTTTTCCAAGCGCTCCTCGGTATCATGTGATTGGCCTTCCAGCATCACCAGCGAGCTCTCGTCATAGTCGAGGTTGCGTATCCGGTTGTTGAGGTTCAAGCTTTGGCGGTCAATGTTGTCGATGCGCTGCTTGGCGGCGTGCTTGCCATGGTCGAGGTTGGACTGCTTTTTCTCCAAATCGCCAATCGCAGAGCGGGCCTTGTCGACTTCCTGAGAAACGTGGTTCTGCACGCGTTCCAAGTCCCTTTTTTTGTCGGCCAGCAGGCGCTGTATCTTTTCGGTGAAGGAGAGAACCTGGCTCTCACTCAGATGGTCGTCGTCATAGCCAACGAACCCGTGGTCTTGGGCGGCTATTTGGATCAGCTGCGACCGAGCCTGCAGCTGGCGCTCGTACTTGTCCTTGTCCGACTGATGCTTGCCCTGGTCGGCCAGCTTTGCCGAGTGGTCTCTGCGTGCCGCGGCAAGATCAGACTGGAGCTTGGAATAGTGGGCGCGGTTGGCGCTAGCTTCCTGTTCGAAGCGGCGCATGCGCTCCTCGTAGTTTGCGAGATCTGCTTCCAGGCTGTCGTCGTCGTCGGGGAGCTCGTGCAGGGTGTCTTTGAGCTCGGTGATTGTTTGCTGGCGGAAGTTGAGCTGATTGCGTTTGTCGCGCAGGTCGTAGATCAGAGTGAGGAAGCTGCTGGCCTGCTCCCGAAGCTCGCGGATGCGGTCTTTGGTCTCTTGCATATCGCTGGTGATTTGCTTGCACTTGGCGCGGTCTTCTTCGATGAGATTCTGCAGTTCTCGCGACTCCTTTTCGGCTCTCTCGCCGCGCTCCTTGTTAACCTTGTCATTCTCCTCGCGCTGCTTGAGAACGCGCAGGTCCTCGCCCTTTTTCTTGCGCAGCGTCTTGAGGTTGTCGATGGCCTTGGTGTACTTTTGGGCCTCGAAGATTTCGTCAAAGCGTTTTTTGAGGGCCGACGGCTCGCTTAGCGGCCAGAGCGACTCGTCCTGGTGACAAAAAATGACGGCATCGAGCACGGCGGGCGATACGCCGAGATATGACGGGATGGCTTCGTCCAGCTGGGCGACGCGGGTGGAGACGACGCTGCGCTCGCCGTTGTTGAGCACCAAGAGCGAGCCTTCCAGGGTCTTCATAGACCTCGTGGCCTTTTTGACGGTAAGCTGTAGATTGCGGTTGACAACATACTTGGCGCCGTTTGCTGATTTGAAGGACAACTTGACCTGAGCCAGGATCTCTTTTGATTGTGCGAGCTGGAGGGGCGGCGAGCGGGCACGGACCAAGGATAGGCTTGTTGTTAGCAACAAACACCGCGGTTGTTTGTGGAGCAAGCAAGGACAGCTGAGCGGGCGAGACTCACGTCGGGATCGTGGATGAAAGCTCCGCCTTTGCTGTTGGGCGGGAGCTCGCCGGTGGTGGCATATTTCAGGCACTCGATGATGGTGGTCTTGCCGGAGCCATTGTAGCCGACAATAAGGGTCAGCGGGGTGTTGAACTGGATGGTCTCTCTGCTGCCAGGGCTGAACGAGCGGATGCCCTGGATGGAGAGCTTGTCGATTTTAGACATGCGGGAATGTGCGAAGGGAGCGAGCCGGGATGGGGCGAGATATAACGGGAGACACGGCGACGTGTATGTGAGACTGGGCAGCCCCGAGAGACACCAGGACAGCTGGGAAACAGTAATGGTGAGTACAGATTTACAGAACAAACACAAGAGATAAAGATGCAGCAGCCGCAAAGTTGACGATATCAAACTCCTCTAGACGGATCCTTCCGGCGGTTGTTCCTCCACCAGGAAAAAAAAAAGAAGAGTTGGTGATGATCTCCGTTGGCAAACGCGGTAGAGGCCATAGCTCCACTTTCCAGATGCGTGTCTGCCTAGCAGAGCGGGGAACTGGGCTGGAGCGAATCCACGTGACCCCGCGCCACAGTTTTTTGCCACGGGGCTCGGCAAAGCTCGTAAGCGCCACACCTCGTTATGACAAGACAACGACAGGAAACGCCACACTAGCTCTTGTGGCACAATGGGCATTTCTGTGTAACCAGAGCACCTCGACAGGACTTCCACTCAGTACGCACGTATGAATTTGTGGTTGGTGGTACATCTACGGCTGCGGCACAAGACGATGGAATCATCTGTGAAGTACCGCGCAATCCAGGCGGGCAGGCACGCCGCTGTGAAAGGCCTTGTCCAGCCCCGGCGGGCGCGCCTTGCTTGTGGCATCGCGACGGCGACAGCGACAGCAACAGCGCGAGGGCGAAGGCGAGGGCGAGGGCGGTCTCGGCCGACAATGGCTGCGGGCAAGTGGTTTGATTGGGCGGGTGGATCAAGGTGGTATTTGGTGTCTTCACACATGCATTGGTTTTTCCTGCTCAGGCTGGCCGAGTACAAGGACCAGACATGCAGGGCCTTTGGGGGGGTGGTGTGGTGTGGTGTGTTCAGGTACTTGTTCTGCTGTGGTTGGCTGCTGTGGTTGGCTGCTGGCTGCTGGCTTCTGGCTGCTGGCTACTGGCGGGTTGGGTTGGGCTCTGGCCAGCCGTGCCTGTTGCTTTGCTCTTGGCTGGGCTGGTTCTCTTGCTTGGGCCTTCCGCTAGCGAGGGACAGGCAAAAAAAGGAAGAAAAAAAGAAAGAAAAAAAAAAGAAAGGACCCAAAAAAAAGAGTGGCAGTGGCAGAAACGATGCTGTGGCTGTGGCTGGCTGTACTTGTCTTTCTCTGTACAAGGCAGGAAGCAGAATCTCGTCCCATGTGCGTCTCGTGGAAAGATGGCAAGATTCCAGTCTATTGTGTGTCTCTGTCTGTGTCTGTCTCTGTCTGTTTTATTGTTCGTTCCCTTTCTTTTCCTCCTCTGCTTTTGTTTCTCCTCGGACGGACTTGTCTCGTCGTCTGGGCTTGTGTAGCCGTCTCAACCAAGGGCATTATATCATGTGCCCACACGCGGAGACCAGCGGACACTGACTGCAACCACAGCCCAGGCAAAAGGTCTTGTCGGGGGCGTGCCTTCTTTTGTTGAGCTTGCCCTGGCCCTGGCCGTCTGCTGGCGGCGTTTCTCTCCGCTCGTTCTATTGGAGAGCCTGGATGTCGGAATGCTTCCGGCTGCTACAAGTGCAACGTCTAGATTCCTTTATGTCTAGGTTCCGCTGTTGGGCTGGCCTGAGGAAGGAAGGGAAGGAAAGGGAAGGGGACTTGCGTCGTGGAGGGTGGATGACGAGCAGGAGATCAGGCTGTGGCGGTGTGGGTGAAAGTGGATGCTGGGTGGCGGATGGACGGGCTGAGGAGGGAGGCTGAAAGATGCAGCAACCTTATTTGACAGTACGGGGCTGCGTTGGGAGAAGGGAGGAGAGGGTACAGACCAAGGCAGGCGTGCTATTCACAGCCGTCTGTGTCTGGTCCTTCTCTCTGTCTATTGCTCTATCCCTCGCTCGTATTAGCCTACAGGGCTTTCCCTGTCTCTCTTCCCGTCTGGGTTGGCCCTCGGCGACGTGCTGCTCGTGAGCGCACCAACTTTGAGACAAAATTCTCCGACCCAGACCCAAAGACGCAGGCCAGAGGCAGAGCTAGACGAGTCCAGACGAGGCCGACGCCCGCCCGCCCCGCTGCCCCGCTGCCACGCTGCCACAACACACACACACACACACACACACACACACACACACACACACACACACACACACACACACACAAATGGCATCATATGCCATCACGAGCCCCATCCTGCTGCGTCTGCTTTGCTCACGTTCTGTCTCGGCACTGCATAGAGATGCCGAGGGGGCCAGGGCCAGGGCCAGGACAGTAGCTGGGCCAGGCAGACGACCAGGCGGACAGGCGGACAGACAAGCAGCGCAACGCAGCGCAACGTGGATGGCTTTTGCTTGTGTAAGGGTCTCAACAAGTTTCAAAGGGTTTCAGACAGAAGAAACAGAAGCCAGAAGAAGGCAGAAGTCTCGAGACAAGCAATGGGGAAGGAGGGGAGGCAAGTGGGTCGTCGAGGACAAAGGACAAACGGCAGGAGCAAGAGCCAGCGAGAGCCAACAAGAGCAAGAGCACGCGTAAGAATGGGCAGTTGCCGCATGGGACAAGACCCATGCTGTACCTTGTTTTTTTTTGTAGAAGGAACTCTATTCTTAGGTCTTTCTAGTCCCATATTAACGAAAACGTAGAGCAGTTGCCGTTGCAGTTGCAACCGCACATTTAGAGGAGGGGGGTGTCTAATCCAGGGCCTGGGCTGGTATCACCAGACCGTCTGAAGCTTCTACGTCTTTCTGTGTCTTCCCCCTCGGTTTGTATGTTCTTAGGGTAAGGGGGAAGAGGAGGGGCAGAGTCCAGCTAGCACGGAGCGACCGTGACCCGCTATGTGTGGGCGGGTCACTCGCTCTGGACGCCTGCAATACTGACTGGCCTTGTTGGGGGGTGGTCCTCGGTGTTTGTCGTAGTTGCAACGTGCAAGCCTGTGGGGGTGACAGAGGGCCGCGAGAAGGCGATTTCTCCGTGTTTCAGTACGCTTGCCTCGGGCCAGCCGTCTCCAGAGCAGGGCAAAGAGGCCTCGAGGCTGGCCGCGCTGTCCATTGGCTCTCGTCTCGGTGACTAGGCTGTTGGGCAGCCACTAGTGGGTGCCTCGCTGGCGCTCTTGGTACTTTCAGCAGCCCGAACACGCTTCTGTGGTGGCCATGGTCCTCTTTTTTGTGGCTGCTTTGTCTGTTCTTGTCCGTCTGTCACTTGGTGTCTGCGAGACGTCCAGAGAGGCTGGCACGTGACTAGCCCTATGTCTCTGTCTCTGTCTCTGTCTCTATGCCTTCCTGCCCGACAGCCTGACCGCTCCGCTCCGCACCACCGCCCAAAAGAACCAGACAGCTGCGGTGACGGGTGGATAGGCACGGATCCGCGGTGGAGGGGGGGCAGAGGGGCCAGAGAAGCAAGAGGGGCGGCAGACAGGAAGCAGAGGAGCAGGAGGAGGAAACAAACTGCATGCCACCAACACAGATAACGTAGCCAAGCTTGCAGGACGGTGGTGTGGAACAGTGCAAGATACTGCACCAGGAAAGCCAGAAAAGAAGCAACCTGGTTGGCGGGGAGGACAGGCGCAACAGCGAGAAACGCCGGCCAGGAGTCAAAGGCAGCCACGTGTGTTCCCGTTGAGGTGAGTTGGCCCAGTGGCGCCGTGTGTGGGAGGTGAGAAGGGTGGGCCGAGGGGGGGAGGGGAAGAGAGGAAGAGGGGAAGAAGGGAAGGGGGGGGGGGCGTTGTGTGATGGCATGCATGCAATGGGCGTCTCCCAACACATGTCTCTAGGCAGAGGAACCAAGCAGGCCAAAGAGGAGGAGGTAAAGCCGAGCCAGACAGAAGGACACAAGCAGCAGAGAACAGAGAAAAAAGGGCATGCAAACTGCGTGTCTGAAGCCTGTTCTCTGCTCTCTGCCTGCCCCTCCGTCACACTGAGCATGCATGGTCGTCCGCCTCCTTGTGCTCCTGATGACGCTGGCTCTGCGGGCCAAGTGCGCGCCTGCGTCTGGGCTCGCTCTCGCTCTCGCGCTCGTACGGGTAGGCCATGATGCGCTGTCGGTGGTGGGTGGGTGCTCTGGCTGGGTGGGTGGGTGCTGCGTCCTGGGGTGCTGGCCTCGGAGTATAAAGCCCGCTGCCCCGGACGCCCCAGCAGACGACCCGCGGCGAGTCTCTCTTTCCCGCCTATCTTCTCTTCTCTGCTCGTAGCCTTTTGCTCTACTGCCCTCTTTTCCCCACCTGCCACCAGTCCCGGCCGAGTTTTGACTCTGCACGATCTTCTGTGTCTTTTTTTTTCTTTTCCTTGTGCCTCTCTTCTTCGTCTTCCTCTTCGACACTGTTCTGACACTGTCTTTCGTCTGATTCTCAGCTTGTCTCTGCCCCGATCCAGCCCCCTTCCGAGTCTTGTCCATCTCCGCCCCCCTCCGCTCTATCCTGCCACCATGTCTCAGTGCAACTCAAGCGCGCCCATGGCTATTGCGTACGGCTTTGATCTCGCCGTGGAGAACGTAGGCAGCCCCTGTTCCCTGCCCTCTCTCATCCTGTGCTAACAACCCTTAGATACTCCTCGATGACTTCAACTACGACCTCTACGCCTTGTGCAACTTCGACGGCAACCCCCTGCCCACCCCCGAGGATCCACTCTCGGCTCCGGCTGCGGCTCCGCTGCAGTGCCCCACTTACCTCCCCCCCTTCTCCACCCTGGACGACCCCTACGCCGAGTCCAGCTTCAGCTCCTTCGACACATCCGCCTTCAGGCCTCTCTATCCCGCGCACGCGCACACGCATGCGCAAGCACACTCGCAGGACCACGCGTCGTCCCTTTCGCCCGCTGAGGTCTACTCCCCTCCTGCAAACGTGCCTGCCGAATACTGGTACTACGAGGACGAGCAGGGCCTCTATCCCGCCCAGCCGCCGGCCGCCACCACTGCCGCCGCCGCCGCCGCCAGCGCGGCAAAGCAAGAATACTTGACGCCGCGCGCGCCCGACAGCCTGGCCGGCATCTGCATGCTGGTCAGCCCCTCGCTGCACATGACGTACGTGGCGCCCGAGAGCGCGCAGCTGCTCGGCTACCGCAGCGAGGAGCTGGTGGGGTCGTCGCTGCTGGCGCTCGTGTGGGCCGGCGACCAGTACGCCTTCAGCCGCGAGTTTGCCGGGCTAGTGGGCAGCCCGTGGGAGATGAGCGCGTTTGCGCGGCTGTGCTGCAACGACGGCGCGCTGCTGGCCGTCGAGTTCAAGGGCGCCTTCAGCCACGACGCCGCCATCGTGTGTCTCACGGGCCACGTCGCGGGCTTCGAGGCTGAACTGGGCCGGCCGCAGCGTGCTGGCGACGGCGGGGGCCAGGCGTTTGGCGGGTTCGCGGGACAGGACGGGGGTGTGGGCAGCCAGCAGCCCTTCCCAGGTACGTACTGTGCGTGTAGCTGCAAGTTTCCCTTCAGATGCATGCCGCCAGCATCAAAGCTAACCCTCTGCAGACACCTCCACACCAGCCACCCCCCGCCGGCCGTACCCCAACAGCACGCCAATATACCCCACCCTCGCGCCCCGGCACCGCTCGCCGGCATACAGCGAGCGCAGCGCTACAGACAAGAAGCGGCGCAACAAGATGCCGCAGCTGTACCTGTGCACCGACTGCCGCATCACCGAGTCGCCCGAGTGGCGCAAGGGCCCCAACGGGCCCAAGACCCTGTGCAACGCGTGCGGCCTGCGCTGGGCGAAAAAGGAGAAGAAGGCTGCGGCCGCCGAGCGGGAGCGCGCGGGGGCGGCTGGTGCCGCGCGTGGCGCGCAGGGTGGCGCCCGGTGTGGCGTCGGTGGGAGTGGCGTCGGTGGAAGCGGCAGCGCCGGCATCGGCAGAGCTGTTGACGGAGCCGCCACACGGCAAGAAAGCTCGAGCTGGAAGCCGGGATAGCAGACTCCGACGGCGACCGGGCGGCTGTTTTTGACCGTGCGTGTGACAGCGGCGACTCAACGTATACAAAAACCCCTAAAAAAAGCAGTAAAAAATAGGAAAGAATGGTAAATAAAAATAATAAAACATTTTAGAAAACAAAGCTCTCCGTCTATGATAACAGACGCCAAAGAGCCTCCAAGAAAACGCCTCCAAGAAAACGCCACCAAAAGAGAACCGCTCACAAGCTGTCTCTGGGCTGACCCCTCCTCTCCCCACTCCCCGCTCACCGCCGTCCACTAGTTCCAAGCGTGTAGCGCTGGCTCTCTTCCGGGTACGGCGCCTCGTCATACGCCGGTCTCTGCTGGCCCTCCAGCCCAAGCACCGTCTCGTCATCATCATAATCGTCGTCATCCGAGGCCGACCGCAGGGACGACCCCTCCGGGTACTGGTCCAGCTCCATCTGCAGCTGGCGCTGCTTCTCTGCCTCCGCCTCTTCGTTGAGCGCCGCCTTGTTCTTGCGCCGGAAGCTCAGCAGCCGCTTGAACGCCGAGGGTCGCGCGTTGGCCTGTGCGGGGGGAGGCCGGGACTCCACGTCGTCGCCCTCAGTGTCGCCAGCAGTCAGTTCGCTATTCTCGGGTCCCGGCTCGCCCTGCTGCTGTGTGGGTTGCACTTGGTGTTGGCGTCGCTGGCGCTCTTCCTCCTCCTGTGCGCGCTCATGCTCTTCCAGGGCCCGCTCGTCGTCTTCGCTAAAGAACAGGCGTGGCACAAGCAAATGGTACGGCACAGTCTGTCCGTTAGGGTTACGCGGGTCGACTTCCATGTGGAGGCAAATGTCAAGCGCGCCCTGCAGGTTGACCTCGAGCTCGGCAGCCTGCTTCCGCTGCTTTGAGGTCAATGTCGTTGGCGAGCGCTTCATGCCCTGGGCCACAACATCTTCTGTCTGGCCCGGGACCAAAGCAGTGCCGCCGGGAAGAGCCGAGGCAGAGCCGGCGTGGACATCAACCGGGCGCACACTAAACTGGGTCTCGTCGCCGACGCTATACTCCGCCTCTTCGTATTCAGGGGCCGCGCCTCCGCGCAGGCGGCTGTTTGCCACGCTGCTGTCGTTGATGTAGCTGCGGCTTCGGCTGCTTGGCGGCCTGCGGTCATCGTCTTCGTAATCGTCAAAGCTGCTAGCCGTGGTAGTCATGGTGTACATGTCGGATTGCTGGCTGTGCGATGGGTAGTCCCGGTCTCTGTGTGCCAGGAACTCTCCTCTGTCGCTACGATGAGTCTGATGAGTCTGGATCAAAGGCGAAGAGGCGCGCGCGTTCTTGCGGTTGTTGGCGGCGGACGTTCCGCGGGTCCCGTCGAGAGACGACTCGGACTGGAACAGGGAGCTTTCCTGGAAAGATCGGCCCTGCGCCGCAAGAGATGTCGGGGCCATGGACAGGCTGGACTGCGAGTAGTTACGGGCAGCAGCCACAGGCGGTGCAGCAGCCAGGACAGAAGACCCCGTCTGCGTATGGGCATTGGCGTACTGGACGGGAGAGTGGGCCTCAAGCTGGGCCTGCGTGACCCCGCGGTCATGGCCAGCATCGGCATTACGGGGAACCGGAGCCGAAAGGTGTTCTGTGATTGATGATTCATAGTCGTCGTCGTAGTCGTCGTCCGAGTATTCTTCCCTCCATTCGCCTTCATCTTCGCGACCGTCATTCTTCTGCTTCTTCTTGCCAAAGCCAAACATTCTCGACACACTAAGCGAGCGTCTCGGCTTCTCAGCCGGCGGGTCCGCACTCACATTGCCAGCTGGGTCTGCAGAAGGCACATTGGTAGCCTCGTTCGCATCTCTCTCAGGCTCACGTCCGCGGTTGCTTCGCTGCGAAAGACTGCGGAACAGCCCGCCAGACCGGCCCATGGTGGTTATTGGCGGCCGTGAGACGGGAGCGTCCCCGTCAGCTGTGGAGACCGACTTGCGACGGCGCGGCATGGCATTTGACAGCCGCCTGAGAAGACTTCCCTTGCGCTGCGGCGGCGGCGGCGGTGTAGGAAGGCCCTCTGCCTCCGCATTCGACAGGGCCGGCGTGGTGATGGGCGTCGAGTCCGGGGTCCACGGAGTAATGGAGCACCAGTTGCGGCGCGGCAGAAGATGCTTGTTGTTGCGCGCAGTGCCGTCAACGTCGTGGGTGAATATAGGAACCATGCTCTCGTCCGTCTCCTTGTCAAAGTGGTGCACCTTGTTGCGCTTGTTCAGCACATCGGCCAGAAAGTTGGGCGGGGGCGCATTGGCAATGGCCGACGAAATGACGTTGGGCATGTAGCGAAAGTCCTTGTGCTTGGCAATCTTGAACTTGGGGTTCGAGTAGAACTGGCCCACGCCGCCCAGGTGGACATCGCCGCTGAGAATGGTGACTCTGACAGACTTGATCATCGAGATATCCTGCAGCTGCTCGATAATCTCGCGCCGCTCGGCCTTGTGGTTCTTGGCCGTCCAGTGGTCGTTGAGGTCATCCAGAACCTCGACGCCGCTGTCGATCTTGTTGAGCAGGGAGGCAAATCGGCGCGTGCGGCCCAGGGCCTTGACTGGATCCATCAATCTCGAAGTGAGCAGATTCTCCAGCCACACAAGGCGCGGGTAGGCAATGGGCACGCCCAGCAGCACCAGCAAGTGCTTGATCTCGCCCGACTTGACGTCCTTGTAGCACCGGTCCATGATGCGCTCCCACGTGTCTTCGGAGACCACGTCAAACTCGGTGCGCTCCGTGCGGCCGTCGACGGCCAGCAGCGCCACATCGGCGCCGAGATCAACCAGCAAACTACGGCTGAACTCGTTGATGTAGGGGCCCCGCTTCGTGCCGACAATCCAGCTGGGCTCCGACTCCTCCGTCTCGTCCACAATGCTCTGGTGCTGGAACAGCATATAGTACTTGAAGGCCACAGCCCCGAGGCCCTTGAACACCGGCGAGTTCATGGAATGGTGCGGGTAGGACCCATAGCCGTCCATGATGTCGTGGTCGTCCAGCATGTTGACCATGGCGATCTGCGAGTTGGCCAGGCCAAACAGGCCCTGGGAGTACCACATGCAGTAGCGCTCCAGGTAAAACACCTCCAGCTCGTCCTGCATCTCCCGCGTAAACGCGGCTTTGTTCTTCTGAACAGAATTCTTGGTGGCGACCCAGCTCTTGAGCAGGCCGCACTCCTGGGAAACCGCGTCGCAATAAAGCTGGTCGCCGCCGCCAACCATGACGTGGAAAGGCTTGGACTGGTGCGTGTTCATGACGTCACGCCACATGGGGTCGGGCCCGCAGTAGTCGTCGGGGTTGGCCGTGGCACTGAAGCCGTTGCAGCTGTAGAACATGATGTTCATGGATTGTCCCTTGGCCGGCACCCAAAAGCCCGTAGCCGGCCCGCGGTTGATGCGGTAGGCAATCCGCTGGCCCTTGTCCTTCAGCTCCACCTCGATGTTGAACCGCCAAAACGTCAGGCCTCTCTCGGTATGCAGGCGGCAGCCGCGGACTTCCTTGTACTTGCCCAAGGCCTCGCCATCAATCTCGACCTGCTTACGGCGAGCATGGAACGACCCGGGAATCTCCGTGATGCCGCCTGCACCGTCGCGCAGAGTGCGGCTTGTTTCGTAGAGCCCGTTTTCTGTCTCGTCACGTGACAGGTCCAGGGCGCTGTCAATCTGGTCGACGGGACGGACGTACAGAGTCTCTCCGCGGCGGCCGACCTTGGGATGGCTGGCAATAGGATCAACACAGTCATACGGCCCCTTGTTGTTGGGGTCCAGAGGCTGGTAGAGCTCAATTGGCTGGACAAAGAACCGCAGGGTGGGTGCAATCTCGTAATGCGACTCGTCGTCTTTGGTGATAATCATCACAGTGCCGCGCCAGAACTCCCGATCGCGGGAGTTGCTGGCGGCGCTGTTGGTCCGGAAACGGCCGGGCAGTTTCTCTCGCCGGATGCCCGTGTAGCGCAAGATCGGGCCACACTTCAAGTATAACTGGGGGCGGAACTTTGTGGGAGCTAGTTCATGTCCTGTCAGCTTACACGTAATAAGGCTAACAGAATCGCCGGTCTCAAGGGGTGGCTTACCATCTTTTCTATCATCATACTCGCCATCAAAGGCCTCTGCTCTACGAGGCCGGGAAGACAGGCTACCGCGCCGCCTTGAAGCTTCGGTGGAAAGAGTCGCCGTCGACTTTGTGCTTGTTCCATTGCCGGGATGGGCGTCCCACCATGCACTATCATTGTGGTCAAGCTTGCCCCGGGGCTGGATTTGGCTATGGTGTTGCTGCTGCTGTTGAATCTCCTGTTCGTGGGACTGGCTAAGGTCCAAAAGCGACCCGCTAAGAGTGCCAACGGTGCCCTTGCGCCACTCGTCGAGAAAGGCAGGAGGCTCGTAGAGACCGGCGCCGGGCTTGAGATCCTGTGCCGGCCGATACATCATGTTGGAGATTCGGTGCTGGTGCTCGCCGCGCTCCTGGGTACGTTCCTGCTCCTGCTGCTTTTTCCGGAGGACGTGTCTAGGAGCCTCTTCTTGGGAACTGTCGCTGGCGTAGCTTTCGTCTACCAGAGACTGCACAATCTCCACCATTGTGGGCTCGGGGGCAGAGCGTTGAGTCTGATCGGGTTTGGCGATCAGCTGGGTTCCGGAGACACCCGATCTTTGCTGTAAAAAGACTGCCTCTGAAGACTGAGCAGCGTGGGCACCAGAGGTGGCGGTAGTAGCGGCCCTCTGGAGCTGATGCTTCTCGGACTCGATGCGCAGGCGGTAGAATGGGTCGTCGGGCGGGTCCTTCTGCAGCTTGTTACTATTCCGTCTGCCGATCGATGAGAAGCTAAAGGATGAAGATCGCTTTGGCGGGGGCGGCGGTGCATGCGGGTTCATCAGGATCGGGTCAGGCATAAAAGGCGGTTCTGCCGGCGTAGAGGCCATGTTGATGTGGTCTCTGGAGGCTATAGAAACATTGGCCGCGGTGTGGACAGACTGGGAGGGACCGGACGCAGGCTGATGGGGTCTGTGGATTGAGGCTGGCTGGATGTCTTGTGGCTCGGGAACCGAGATGTCAATGGGCTCAGGCGACCTTATACGGGCCGGACGACGGTAGCTAGAGCTAACAACGCCGGCATTCAGATCCGAGTCTTGGGAGTTTGACATTCTGCGGTCGCGGAAGCTCAAACTGCGCTGAGGGCCGCCGGCATTAGAGATGCGACGGATGCCCTCAGGGAGGACCATGTCGCCATGTACCGAGGGCCTGCGCTTGTGTGATGCAGTTGCTTCGGCGGGGTTTTGTTTCTTTGCGGGAGGCAAGGTCGACCACTGAGGGTCGTTGGAGCTCTGTGCCAGCGGGCTCTTGTGAATGGGCTGTGTCTGGACCGGGGTTGTGCTGGTGGACGAAATAACGCCGCTGTGAAACGATTTGGTGTCCGGGGCTTTGCGGGGAGTGCCTTGGGGCGTTGTGGAGATGGGCGAGGAGGTGTATCTGGCAGTGTTGGTGGCACGGGAGCCATTAGGGATGTGTGGGCTGCCGGGGACGTTGGGGCCACTTGGGGCAGGACTCTGAGTGTTTGACGGAGGGGTTTGGCCAAGATGGGCCTTGTCAATTTCGAGGTTGGAGCGCTCACGGGCGCGGCGTTCAGCGACTTCGACTCTGGCGCGCTTCTCCTCTTTCGTCATGCTGTCGAGCGTCAGCTCAAGCCTCTGCAGGGGAGAATGGGAGTCGGCAAACTTTCTACGGCTACGGGGAATGGCAGCACTGGAACGTCTTCTCGTATCGGAAGAATGAGCGGGTGAATTGATGACGACATGGCGGGCAGTTCCGGACTGGATGTCATGAACGGATTTCACTGATCGGGGCGACTGTGGCACGGGGGTTTCACAAGTTGAGTGGGCCGGCTGTGGAGAGGTCTGCAACACGGGGGGGTCGCGGATGGATCGGGACGGCTGTGGAGAAGCCTGCGACACGGAGGCCTCGCGGATGGATCGTGCGGGCTGCGGAGAAGACTGTGGGGAAAAGACCTCGCGGACAGACTTGATGGATCGAGGAGACTGCGTAACGGGGTTTTCACGGACAGACTTGATGGATCGGGGGGAGGACTGCACCATTGGAGTCTCGCGGACGGACATGAGAGACCGCGGAGATGGGGCTACGGGGGTTCGCTGCTCCCGGATCTCGGCAGGGCTGGCAAGCACGGGGGTGTGGATGCGGCTGGGGTATAGTTCTTCGGCCGGCAGAGCGGAGTAAACCTCGGAGGGTGGCACCATGAACGATTGGATATCAGAATAGGGGAGCGCAGAACGCATAGACCGAACGGACTCTGGAATGAGAGAAGCGGCGATGGAAGATGGTGCTGGAGACTGTGCCGGCAGCGGCGGAGAACGCAGCGGGGGCGTGGCTTGGAGATTCTGAGGGGCAGAGTCACGCACAGAAGTGGTGGCAGTGGCCTGAGAAGGGTGGTAGTTGTGGGAGGCGGCTGCGGGCGGGTCTTGTTTATGGTCGCGGACCCGGTCGCGCGTGCGGGTGCGGGTGGTATTGATGGGAGTGGGCGAGATGGGCGGCGCATATGGGTTGCCGTTGGACGGCCAGCTCTTGAAAGACGAAGAGGTGGGAATCAAGGGAGACAAGTCGCCGGCGGCCTGGGTTTGCGATTGGCGAGCGCGTTGGCCGCGGCGCTTGCGGCGGAGTTCCTCGGCTTCGGCATCTTCGGCGGCGGTGTCGAGAGGGGTTTTCGGTCTCGGGGCGGCAGCGGCAGCGACAGATGCTTCGGCGGCTTCAACGGACTGCAATTGCGAATGGTTTTTGGGTTGGGGTTGTGTTTGCATGGAGGGAGGTCGTGGAGCAAGAGGCTGCTGGAATGTGGTTGACGTAGGGGACTGGCGCAAGACATAGGAAAGCGAGAGCTCGGTTTCCGTTTCAGTGGCCTGAGACAGCACGGAGTGCTTGTGTGGTTTGGCGTGTGGCTTTTGCGAAGGGCGGCGGCGAGAGGACGAGGGTTGTTCGATGTCGTCATCGTAAGCGTAGAAGGAGTCATTGGTCATCTCGCTCTGCTGCCTTGCTTTGACGGCGGCAGAGGCCGAAACAACAGAGGCGGCGGCGGCGGCGGCGGCAGCGGCAGCAGCACGGGCATGGGCAGCAGCGGCGAGCTCCCCGTCTTCCCAGTGAGGCGCAGCTGAGCTCATGGCGTACAGGCAGAGGA
>JAXHKQ010000446.1:0-17566 GCA_038407185.1 Chalaropsis ovoidea
CTCCCTCCCTCCCTCCCTCCCTCCCTCCCTCCCTCCCTCCCTTTCCCCTCAATTGTGAGCCGTGACCTGCAACTGCAACTGCAGGCACACATATACATGTGTATGTGCATATGTATGTACATATACATACATGAGTCGCAACGCAACTTCATTCCTGCGTGTTGCACTTCCAAGCGAGAACTTGCCTCGCTTTTCCAGGGTGCCAATTTTTTTTTCACGACTGTTCTAGCTAGCTTTTACTTTCCGGCCGCGACTGTCGGACATAGTACGGCAAGTTCGGGACAAGTCCATTGTGTGGAATCAGCCATGTAGCATGTACATATGTGCAGTGTCCATATACACATGGATGCATGTATGTACGTCGATATGGATTTGCAAACAGTCATCTTAATGCCCGCTGGCTGGTACGCACGTAGCTCCAGAACCACAGGGTCTTTCTTGTATGCCTTGATATCGTCGAAAAACCCCCGCCCCGCCCCGCCCCGGAGAGAACATTTTTCCCCCCTCCCCAAGTCCATGGAACATTTGGAATCTTCTTTCTCTCTCTTGTTTTCTCAGCCGACAACTGCTGGCAATAGTTGGTCATGCGCTCGTCAGTATCTAAGACCAGCCTGGCCAAACCTTGGTCCACAGGGAGGCATGCACATACGTAAGTACGTCCCTATGTACACGCATAACCCTATCCAGTCCGCCGAAAACAACACACGGTAGTCGAGTTTGGCTCCGAGGAAGAAGATCTCTTATTCCTGCTCTTGTCCACATATATGTTGCACTTGTGCTCCCCAATGCCTTGGCCAGTCCGTGTGCAGGCCTACCGAGCTCTCTCTGCTCTACTGGCAAGAAGGGCATTTCCACACAGCAAGACCCTATCCGGGTCACCAGCCAGCACAGCCAGAGCCAGGGGCGGCTATCCAGATGCGACGGCTACACACTTTTGGCGGGGGAGGCGAATCTAGTTGGCTGGCCCAGAATGTCGGGACTTTACAAAGCGATTGTTGTACATGTGGCTATTTTCCCGGAGTGTTATTTGCTATTGCCGGCCTTGACCTCACCGATGCAGCAGCTTGCTTGCATGTCACGTGCGGTTGCGGCCTGGATGAAAAAAGGGGGCGTTTGCTGCTGTTGATGTTGAAGGGCAGTCTTCCTTTTACGGATACAGAGACAATAACATAACATGGCCATTAATAACGTTGCCTACAACTACAGTCTTTGTAATATCGGACTGTTCCTTGTTCTTAGTCCGCGCTTTGGGGTCTGTTATAGTTGACCCAGAGTTTGTAGCCCATCTGTTCAGGAGGTATAATGACAAGCACACTAGAGCGCTCAGACGCAGCTGAAAGCGTCAAGCCAAGTGTAGAAGACCAAGACTTCTCGTGTATGCTACATCAACCACATACACATGTACATGATGGAAACACGCCGTCAAGGACTGCCGAAGCATGGCACTTTTCACTTATCTGTACATACTTACGTAGCCGTGTACTATCTCCCGCGGTGTTTCCTTGTGACAAGCCACGACGCATCTTCCAGCTACTTGCTTGCCTGCTGCTCTGCTCTGCTCCCTTCAACTGACAACGCACTAGAAAAATAGCGGTCAGGAGAGCCTGAGACGACGGCTTGAACTCGGAGACTTTCGGTTCCAGTCTGTCGGGTCGGGCTTGGATTTCAGACATGGAACACCACCCAAGAACGCCTGAGAACGCCTGGGAACGCCTGGGAACGCCCAAGAACACCCTCTCTAGCCTGGTCTTGCTTAGCCTTGACCATCTTTC
Source organism: Chalaropsis ovoidea (assembly GCA_038407185.1). Taxonomy (NCBI): domain Eukaryota; kingdom Fungi; phylum Ascomycota; class Sordariomycetes; order Microascales; family Ceratocystidaceae; genus Chalaropsis; species Chalaropsis ovoidea. Next base: position 1,773 of record JAXHKQ010000446.1, read on the forward strand.
CACTGACAATCTTCAATCTCTACCGCATGGATTGCTGGTTCAAGACCACTGAAGACATCCCAGAACCCTGCTCTTAATATATTCGACAATCACGCGGGCTGGGTTCCTGTTGTTCTGCGCATGGGCAATTAGTGCCGACGAAATCTCCCTGCATCACGGATTTCCCGGTCCCCTGAGGAGCGAGGCGCAAAGCAGGTCCCAAAGCGAAATATCGCCAGAAAAGGCGCAACATACCAGTCGCCATCGGGTGGCCAGAGCCCCGGTTCCCGGCCCGGACGAGATGGGAAAAGCTTCCATGCTTTCCTGAGTGAGATGGCCACCCACGTTAGCCGTGGACAGCAACTCTGAACCATCGTCGCCGCCGCGTCTCCGTCTCCACACCACCATCAGCATCAGCATGTTGGCATGAACGTTCCGACGATCTCACCGTGAACTAGCAATCTTGTACATGAACTTGCATCTTGCTGCCAAATCCAAAGTCCCTACAGCCCCTCCCCCCCCTCCCCCCCGGCGTACCCCCGCACCCGCGGAGATGGCTGGCTTGGCCTGGCCCACTAGCATTGCAACCCAGCTATTTCTCTTCCCAAACTGTCGGGTCTCTGCCTGCATGTTGAATGGGCTGTGAGTGGGCAGAAAGAAAAAAAAAAGGGGGGGGGGATGATGGGAGCTGGGAGCGGAGTGCAGTGGCACTGACAAGCGACAGCAAGCCTCACGTCCAGGCCTGGGTCTGAGTTATGCAACACGCACACACACTCTCTCTCTCTCTTCTTTTTCCAATGGCACAGCCCAACACCGAGGACAAAAGCTACCCACCCGGAAGAGTTCGATATCCCAGCAGTAGGAAATGAGAAGATTGAAAAATAAAATAAATCCCCTCTCCTCCCCTCCCCTCCCCTCACCACCTCTCCCCCAACGTCGCACTAGACGGACAACAAGCATATCAGACTTCGAGGCTCCTCAGCCAACCAAACTGTGCCAAGTAACCAAATACGAACCAGAGTAGCATTGCAACTGAGGCTTTATGGGTCGCTTGCGGTGCTTGCGGTGCTTGTGTTGCTGCAAGGCCAGGAAGAAGGATCGCAGGCCTATAAGAAGCCAGTTTTGACACTCTGCATATTCACTACCACTACCACCACCGCCAACTGTGAAGCACGTGGACGCTTCAGCTGCAGCCTTCGGCCGTTGGGGGCGGCGTGCATCGTGGCCGACGAGTTTTCTCTTCTTTTTTTCTTTCGCTTTTCCCTTTTTCACTATATATCACTCCATTGTCTAGGACCGCCCGCCCTCCCTCTCCTCCTTTCTCGGGTCATCCCCGGTCATCCTGACGCCGTGAAGAGTTGCAGTCGTCCAACTTGCATGATGCATAGCACATGTGATCTGTGACTCAGAATCCGAAAAAAAAAAAAAAAAAGGGTTGCTTGACTCTATGAATGATGTAATCTTACGACTATACAAAGAGCAAAGCCCCATTTCATCCATCCATAGACACACCTGCAACGCAGCTAAAATGAGCCTGTGAGTGATGAGATGATATATACTGCAAGTGGAACAGAACGGCAGATGTAGCCAAACACGTAGGCTGGCCCCGCAGTCGCTATCGCTCACCACTCATACTCTCCCGTGGCCTTGTGAAATACATAGTCCTTTCCGTTGACAGTAAGAACACCGTCCTTGAGCACACACTTCCTGCAGGGAAATATTAGCACGCATTCATTCAAGACATCTTGCCGCAACATGGCAACTTACCACTTGTTCTTGACGCGCTGCACCTTGTCGTACATGCATAGCATCATAGGGCCCAACGGGTCGTCGTCGTCGTCCGAGTTCTCTTCAGGGTCCTCGGGGTCGTCCAGATCAGAGTTGATGGCGTCTTCATCGTCTTCGTCGTCGTCGGCACCGTCAACCTGACCACTGCCAACCGACCGTTCGCCTGATGTGCCAGAAGCGGCAGCCTTGCGGTTTCGGCGAGAAGCAGACTTGAGCGGCACCATCAAGCCACCGCCCTCCATGGCCTGCGCCCGTGCAGTAATGTGCGTATGCAGCAGACGGTCAATCTCCACTCTGCCCATCTCCTCGAGTGTGCCGTCGGCTTGACGACGCATCAAAATGCCCTCTACATCGCTTTCATCCATGTCAACGGCGCCATCGGTCTGGGAGGGATGCGGTAACGCAATACCAGGCTGTTGCTGCTGTTGGCCTTGTCCGTTTTCCTGCCCACTGAGCCCGGTCCGGATGGCATTGATCGAGTTAGTCGCTCGAGCGCCATAGTTGCTTTGCAATTGTTGCGCAGCACGCGCCGCAGCCACGTTTTGGAAAGGTACATTGGTCAGCTCTGCCTGTTGTTCAGGCTCGGGCTTAATGTAGGACTCCTCATTTCCCGGCAACGGCATTTGGCCCTGCTGAAGATAGGAGCCCTGTGGAAGCATCATGCCGGCATCTGCATTGAGAAGCGGAGCAAATGAGGGTTCGGCCGCCTGCGGAGGAGGTGCTTCAGCAACTGGCTTTGGGTCCCAAGAAAACTCGGCAATGCTAAGGCCAGTAAGTTTTTCTTGCCAGCCCTAATAGCGAGTGAGTAAATAGCATGTTAGTAAAATCTCTATTCTTGCAGTGAAAAAAGAAAATCAAAGGAAGGGAGGTTCATGTTTGTTGCAAGTGTCCATCTGGGTGTTGCGCATCCCATCTCATGGTGTCCGGCATGGGGCGGTCACAAGTGGCAGAACTGGCCAATAGAAAACGTAGGGAGCAGAGAATGTGGAGAAATAAGCTGCTAGTTTAAAAGGCGGAAAAGCCACCCTGACAACCAGTATTTTCCCTTCCCCTCTCAAGTCTTTTTCGACTCGTAGAGCGAGTTATGCTTGCTTCGTTTTTTTCAGCCGGCTTTTCCACTGCTTCAATGGTTGACCATCACCTGTGAGCCAGCTCGACGTGCAGCAGACAAAGCTACCTTGATTGCTATCACAGCTCGGAAGACTTGCCAACACGACAGGACACTTGGTGATTACGTTGCAGCTGGCGACTCGGAGGTGGTGGATGAACACGGATAGCTTGACCTTACCTTTCGCAGATCTTCCAAAGTGGCCTCGTCAATCCCACTCTCCTCGAAATCGACACGAGCGCTGCTAATCACATCCTCGATGATCTGCTCGTATACACCTCCAACAGCTGCGTTCGACATGATGGCGTTGGTGTTGTAAAACGAAGAGACGAAATGAAAAGCGATAGAAGGTCGATTCGTGTAGCTTTGCCGACGCAAGAGAGCCACGGGTATCGCAGAGTTGGGGTTATATCCGGAGTAGGTATTTGGGGCGTAATTGGAGCGATGGACTCGGAGCTCGTCGAACGGTTTTTTGTCGTGTTGGCTCTAACGTAGAAGCTTTGCTTTGTACTGGGGATATCGTTCTGTGCGAAAGAGATGGCAAGCGAAAAAAAAGAATAGCCGCGCTGGAAGTGATGAACGATGACGAACGAACTGCTATAAAGACACAAGATTCAAGAGGCTGGGGAATCGGAAAACGAATAGGAGGTAACAGCAGCAACAGTGTGCAGCAGAATGACAACAATTATAGTGCGGAGGCACAGGCGACTGTCAATCTAGATGTGTGGGTGTGGTGAGTGACGATGGCAGAGCTCTAGATGCGAGGCTCGACTTGCAAGTGTGATTGCGAGTGTTGTACGTGGAAGGAATATTACACATGCCACCAAGGCTGTCGAAATCAAGGCTGGACGGCGTCGCTGGGAAGGAGGCGCTAAGCTTTCAAGCTAGCCAGAAACCATCCAGGATGCTTAGTCAGCCAGCCTCGTGCAGTGGGGCCCGCCTCAATTGAGGTTCCAGATTTGGCTGTGGCTTGTAAACAATAGCCAACCACATCCAGAGGTTCATCTATGAGATTCACATGTACAACACAACACAGTTCTGAAACCAAGTTCTGCATTCAAAAACAAAAACTCCCAGAGTTGTTCCAGTATCAAATTCCCAGTAAACTATACCCGAATAATATCCCCGAAAATACAAACGCCAGCTCCAACCCACAAAAACAAGAACTGCTGTAAACGAAGCCCCGACAGCTGTGACGCGAAAAAAAAAGACTCGTTACGAATCATGACATGAACAAGGAAAATTAAAGGCCCCTTTTCATCAGTGCTGTTGTAGAACCCATGATGCCTTGGTGGGAACATGATGGCCAAAGTATCCTCGCCAGAAAGGGACGACCGCTGCGAGAAAAGAAGCTATACCTACCAAGAGTACTGCTTGGGACAGCGAATTTGCTGGTCCTGGGCGGAGCCTCTCTATTTTACCTGTCGCCATAAAGAGACCTACACCTATCAAGCAAAAGGGAAAAAGAAGCTTGGTAATGACACGTGTAGTTTTAACGGATGGTCAGAGACTTGGTCATCTCTGCCTTGCCAGAAGACATGCTAGAAGATGAGGCAGAAGCAGGCTTCTTCTCAAAGATCTTCCAGAACTTGAGAGACTCATCGGCAGCAGCAGTAGCAAGCATCTGGCCGTCAGGGCTCAGACAGCTGTGAAGGACACGGCTCTCGTGGGCCGGAATCTCAATGTTGCGAACAAGGGTAGGGTAGCTCCAGATGCTGAGGGCATTGTCCGGGAAACCACTAGTACTGACAATCTCGCGGTAGTGCGGGCTCCAGCGCAGAGACGTGACCTGCGAGCCAGTGTCAATGCTGTTGACACGGGCACCAGAGGTAGTGTTCCAGAAGTGGATGTGACGATCATAGGCGCCACCACCGGTAGCCAGGAGGTTCATATTCCAGGGGCACCAGGCAAGAGCCTTGACAGCGGCCTTGTGGTTGGTCTTGGTGAACTTGGGGGCTGAAAGGGAGCGAGCATCCCAGATGGATACAAGATTGTCGTTGCCACCGGTAGCAAGCTGCGCGCCATCGGAGCGCCATTCCAAGCCACAGACCTCGGCAGTGTGTGAAACAAGCTCGGCAACCTTGTGTTCGGCAATGCGGACATCGTGGTTGTAGACTAGGCCAGAGCGGGAGCCAGTGGACAGTAGATGCTTATTCCAGCCCATGACACCGACCCGAGTCTCGTGGCCAAACATGCTGCGGATCTTGGCTTCATCACCGACGTCCCAAATCTGGACCTCACCAGAGGCCAGACCAACTGAAACATAGGCGCCGTCGCCGGACCACTTGACACTGGTGACGTGAGTATCAGGCTTGGTCTCCATCAGCAAATTGACAGTACCCTCATCTGCAGACCAAACATAAACACTTCTCTCCAAGCCAATGGCCACCTGGTTGCCAGAACTCCAGTCAAGAAGGTTTAGGTAGTAGTCATCAACAAGCCCGGGGGCGTCTAGGACACGCTCGGGAGCAGTGGCAATTCGCCGGCGGAACTGGGCAGTGTTGGTGGTAGGCTTCAGGGGACGGTTGTACTGTTGGCGCAGGTCGATGGGCTTGGAGCTCTCAGGGGCTGCAGGCTTGAACTGAAGGATACGGGTGCTCAGATCGACATCGCAGGCCTTGGCCAGAGTGTCTTGGTAAGCAGCAGTGCGGGGAGTGGTGCGGACGAATTCCTCGTCGTCCTCGAGATTGAGGTTATCAAAAGCAGCCAGGGCGTCGTCAGTAGCGCCGGCCAGTATGTCTGAGCCACTCGCAGCGCCGCCGCTGCGGCTAGACTTTTTGGTGCGCGGCTTATCAATTTTGCTTGAGCCAGCGTTGGCAATGGCAGAGCTGGCGCCGCGGTTAGGAATGAAGCGATCGGCGCCGTAGGTGATGGTGGTCTTGGGGGCAGCCTTGACACGGACAACCTTTTTGGCCCTGGCGCTACCGGGGGTGCGAGGGCCCGTGCCGTACAGCTGGAAGTCGGACAGGCCGAGTTCGAGGGCACGGCGAGGAGTAGAAACACCGGCGGCAATGTTGGACTTGGGGGAGTCGCGTTGGTTGGTGCTGGCGCGCTTGAACTGAGTCGTGAGGTTTGCGCGGTGGGCCGTGCGGTTGGATGGCTTATCGGGGGTGAAAGGACATGGCGAAGACTCAAGGTTAATCGAGGCAGTGCGCTGGCGAGGAGAAGGAGTCAACGGCATCCGGCCACCAGCTGTACGGCTGGAGAACATGCCAGTGTGTGACTTGACGGGGGTAGAGAGACCAGGAGTTGTCATAGTCATGGCGACTAGTGTAGGTGTGTGAACTTTTGAATAAAAAAAAGAATGATCTCAGACGATGGTGCAGTTGAAGCAGGTAGTGGATAGAGTTCTAAGCATATGACCTAGAAAAACAGGTATAAAAAAGCAAGTAGATTGATGGGTATTAGGTGGTGGAATTATCTTTTGGATGTATGGTATTGTGAGCAAAAGACAAAGAACGGCGGCTTCGAGGTGGAGATTCGGGAAACCTTTTATTTACTTCTACAGCTACGTGGCCGTTGAGACGGCAACTATCGGTTTGCTTATCAGCACGTGACTATCTTGGCGGAAGACGCGCAGCACAGCCTCGCGTAAAGCGGCGTTCTCGGTCTGACAGATCCACACTATTGCAGCCAAAGGCGCTTCTTCCGGGTTAAATCCTTCACAAGGGTTTGCCGTCACGCTTAAGCCGGAGACGGCTTTGTCCAATAGCTTGCCACCGCCAACCCTATCGTGTCCGGAGCGCAGATATAAAGCGGCCCGGTTTACTGCACAGGCTCTTCCATCTGTTGGCCGTCGACGCCAGCATATAAAGTCCTTCGCTACAGCCAACTGGATACTTTGTTTTCCCTGCGTGATTTCTTGGTGCTGTGCTGCCACTTTCGCTGTTTGTCATCATCCCTGGCGCAAATACAATACAACGTCATCGATACCCAACCCTCACCGTTGGAGAACCGTCTCGCTTGTCGCACTGCAATCGCAACGCAACACACTCGTTTCCATCTCTCGCCGTCCACGCCGCCTGATTTCGTCCCATATTATCACACCAACACCCGATCTCTTACCTGTTATATGGCCGGCCCGTTCTGCAGTATCCCTGTCACACCTTCTGGCGCTTCTCACCACCCTCATCCTCATCCGCTCGACCACACACTCTCGGCCATGGACTCGTCTGTTCCTGGATCTTCAGGGCCCAACAGCACCTATGTCATGTCAAATTCTCCCGCCAAGAGCTGGCCAGCTTTGACAGAGAGCTACCGTCCCAAGGTCATTCGAACCGATGGCCAGCGCCCCGCTTGCTTGGTCAATGCTTCTGTGACGTACTGCGGCAACAATCAGATCTATGCCTTTGGCGGCTTTGACCAGTACACTGATGAAGTATATAACCACGTTCTGTGTCTCAACCTAACCAATCAGCAATGGCGCTTGGTTGACAACTACGGCGACATTCCCGGAGTCCGTATGGGTGAGTTCAAGCTGCGCTCGATATCTGGCACTGCACGCACTCTGTCTGGCCTGCTCACATGCCAACAAGGCTGAGGCATAGCCTTGTTTCATGATGTCGCACGGCGCCTTGCCCGAATCTGCACATGGCATCTCAGCTAACAAGTACAGGCCACACGGCTACTTTATATCAGGGCGACAAACTTTTGGTGTTTGGCGGCGAAAACGAACACAGAACGTACCTGTTTGACCTCATCATATTCGACCTCAAGACGGCCCACTGGCGCAAACCCCAAGTTACCGGCCACATTCCTAAGGGCCGAGCGCGCCATGCAGCTGTCTTGCACGAGGATAAGCTGTTTGTCATTGGTGGAATTACTGGTAGAGACAACTACGTCCTCGATGACATATGCTACCTCGACTTGAAGACCTTCACATGGTCGCGCTCATGGCGCTTTGTTCCACGCTTCGATCACTCCGCATACATCTGGAACGACCGGGTATGGGTGTTTGGTGGATTGAGCGACGAGATGGACAAGAGCGGCGATCTTTGGTGGCTCGACCTGAAAGGCAACCCGGCCTTCCAAAGCCCGCCCCAGATCGGCACCGAAAGACGGCCTGCCGCAGGCTGCACAGCCAACCGCGGCCAGTTTTCTATGCCTGCAGCGCCAGTCGTTGGCTCGTCAGGATATGCTGCAAACTCCCGCACCGCCCAAGTCAACCCCCCGTCCTTCCAACTCAAAGGCTATGCGGCCCCTGCGCCCGGAGCCGTTTCTTCCTTAAAATTTGTGTCTGGCGGCACTATTCCACTACAGAGCCAGGGTTCACACTTCCACGTGTACTCGGCCGGGACGTTGCTGGACTTCCAGACGCCTGCCGCGACAATTATATCAAATCTATGTACACTGTCTGCTTTAGACTTGGGATCTCTACGGTGGCAGAAACTCGCCCAGGGAAACGAAGTGTATAAGCTGGGTTACAGATGGCATTACTGTACGATGAACGAAGAAGGGACTAAGGCTTGGCTACTGGGCTGCGAATCTGATATGGAGATGGGTGTCAGTCCTAGTGGGCTTGAGGAGTTCCTGAGGTATGTGATTTCTTTTTTCGTGAGCTTTTCTTGTTCCAGTACTAACATCCAGCCCCAGTGACATCATGGAAATTGACCTGCGCCGATACGGATTCCTCGGGACACAGGCCGAGACTGAAATAACGAATGAAACCCGGCCAACCTTTACCTCCCGCACCATTTGCGACAAGCCCTCCAAAGGCTTGGGGTCAGACCTTGCCACCATATTTGACACTCCCCCAGAGTGTGGGAGTGAAACCGACTTCATCATCACCGCCATGGCCGACGAAGCCGAAGATGTCGACATGCTTTCTACGGGAGCAGGGCCGTGCGACGAACAGGACTGGCTTGCTCCCGAAGCGCCCGTGTCGCCGCCAATCCACGTCCACAAACTAATCCTCCAGACGCGCTGGCCGCATTTTGCTCGCCTGTACAACTCGCAAATGGCCGAGTTCCACACCAAAAAGATGCACATTCCCGAGCCCTACACCGTCGTTCGCGCGTTCCTGCTCTACCTGTACACCGATAGCATCATGGGCGCATCGGAGAATGCCGCCCCCGCCCTCTCCACCGTCGCCGGCCTGCTCGTCATGTCCAACATGTACGGCATCTCGCACCTGCGCCACCTGTGCGTCAACCGCCTCGGCAAGGAACTCGACGTCGCCCACGCCTGCGTCATCTGGTACTCGGCCGGCCTGGCCAACGAGGATTGGCTGCGCAAGCGCGCTGCCCAGTTCTGTCTGGAACACTGGGGCCGCGTGGTGCGCAGCGACGGCTTCATGAAGCTTCCCCGCGTGGCTTTGGTCGAGCTGTCGCAGGAAGTCGATACCGAGGGCCGCGTTCTCGGCGGCGACGAGGCTGAGTTGGTCGAGGGCTGGCGTGGCTCCAGATATGGCCAGCCACCAGAGGCAGATGACGATGACGATGTCGCCGAGTAACGACGTCTTTCCTATTCAGCATCTGTTTTTTACATGATTATCCTACTTTCTTTTGCATTTGGCCATTCATTGGCCTACTAGAAATGATTACGCCTGTTTCACAGCAAATAGAGAACAAGTTCAGTGTATGCACATGTCTGTTTTGTTTGTAATAAAGTCAATAACTTTTCCGATATTATATCCCACCATCGTACCATCTTGACGCCGAGAAAGAAACAAAAAAAAAGAAGACAAAAGAAAAAAAACAGATAGGAGCAGGGTGAAATGCAGTAAAGGAGAACAAGAGACGGCCGTGATAATGAGCAAGAAGCCATGAAGATGAAGTAAGAAACCCCAAAAACTGTGGTCTAGAAATCCAAAGAAATTCCTCCCGAGCAAGTCGTCCTGAGAGACTATGTTACCAAAAGTTATATGCAGTGAAACAGGCCTCCAATGCAAAAGACTGGCAAGAACAAAGTAAGTTTATGATGACTTCGCACACCGCATCTCAAGTTAAGACTAAACGACTGGTGACTCTTTGCAGGAACAAGATGGGAGAGTCCGGTTTCACCAACGTCAAAAAGAGTCGGCATAATACTGACCTCCCATGAGAAATTGTGCCAGGCTCCATGAAAGCCTGAGGAAGCATGGCCATGAAGCGGAAGCCACGCCAAGGTTGAGGAGGGTTTGTGTTTGCGGCAGCGCCATTTCTGTTTCATGGCGTGGGCTGAACTGAGGGGAGAGCAGAGTACACAAGCAAGCAAGAACTTTTACGATGACTGGCCGCGCTAGCAAAAAGGACCCAGCTAATGCAGATCTGGAACTTTGCGGCTCTGCAGAAAAGCATAATTTATTCCTGCATAGAGTGCATGTCGGAGATGTTTTGCATTTCTTGCAGATGCTGAATGTCCTGCATTTGCTGGTTGAGGTTTGCGACGTTGATGCCAGTCATAGCAAGAAGCTCTGCCTGTGTGAGGTCGGGGTTGCAGTATGGAGAATGGTTTCGGTGCTAAGACGGTGTTAGTCACAGAGTAAGCCGGAAAGGAGAACCGGGAGATGGGAGGCAGATAGACTCACGTATTTTAAGCCGTTCAGATTCTTGTAACGCTTCATACACACATTGCAGTGGTACGGCTTCTCCTTCTCCATACCCTGGGTGCCGGGATACGGCGCGCTTGTCTCGGGATCGACGATGGAGAAAGTACCATCCTCGTTCTCGTGAAGTACTTGGCTTTGATGTCCATGCATTTTATGGTATCTAGTGTTCAAATGTTGGTTAGTCTTGCTATAAAAGCACGACAGGAGAGAGGGGGAGAGAGGGGGAGGAGAGAGAGAGAGGTGAACAACTTACTTCAGACCATTCTGGTTCTTGTACGTCTTCTCGCATCCAATAACAGGGCACTTGAAGGGCTTGTTCTCTTCAGGTAAGAGACCAAGACGTTGCAAGAAAGGTGCCTTGCTTTGAAAGTCGGGTTGTTCCATAGCCAGCTGGGCCAGAAGAATCTTCTGATGCGCAAGAAGACCGCCGGAATTCAGATTCTTGCCAGGGTCGGGGATGCAGTTGCCGTCATCCTGAATCCCCATGGCATTGAGGTCCATACCTCCAGCACCGGCAACGTTACTTTGCTGAATGCCCGAAAAGTCCTGGTCCATCATCGACATATCTTCGTTTGCCATACCGGCCGGCTGAAGAAAGGCGGCACCTGGCGCTCGTTTGGGGAACATGCCGCCACCGGGTTGCGTACTCAAAGTAGGCGTGTTGACGGAGGAGACGGTGGGGTTGTGCTGCAGACCAAAGCTTTGGACCGCAGGGGTGGTAGGCTGTGACGTCCGTAGGCCGTGGGTGAGACCAGAAGAGTTCAGCTGAATTTGGGGGCGACCGGCACCTTGGCCAAACATTTGTCTTGTCTGCTGGATGACTCTTTGTTGTTGTTGTTGCTGTTGTTGCTGTTGGGGGTCGTCCATTTCCATGTGGCCAACAGCATCCTCCATTTCCATATCACCAATGTCGCCCAAGTCTTCAGACAAAGCCATGGCCTGAAGATTGCTAGTAGGCTGGAGATTAGCCTGGCCTAGCATATTCAAACTTGTCATGGCAGAAAGCGGCTGGCGTGCTTGCTGGGCAAGTTGCGCTGGGCCACCAAACTGCTGCAAGCCACCTAATTGGCTCGACCTCATGTCTGCATTTTTAACACTGGCAGGAAGGCCGCCTAGGCGAGCAAACTGCGAGAAGGCAGCAGGGGGGTTCCGCGCAGTCGGGCTGGCATTGTTGGTATGGGCCTCCTCGTAGTGTTGTAGTAGATCGTGAAGGTCGGCGAGAGTACGTCCACAGCACTGGAAATCCTTCATAAAATTTGCTTCTAGTTTGGGCAAATAAGACGAAGAGTGGTATGAAGGAGATTGGTGGGCACCAAACGGAGAGGTACCATGCATGGCCATCCTAATGCAGATGAGAGGTTTTAGCATCAGACCAAACACATGACACACAGACAACATACTGCGGGGTGATCAAGATGCAACATGGCAAAGACAACAACAAAGTGTCGTGTGTTGCAGAGCAAAGCTTGTGTCTTACTATGCGGGGTCGCAAGGCAGAAATAGATGGGAGAAGGGGACATGATTAACTTACTCATCTCTAACAAAACTCCCGAGAGACATTCCACCCCAGCTCACGCCGCCCATGAAGCTTCCGGTATTCTGTAAGCTTTCACGGCGATTGCGTCCGGCAGCGGCGGCGCCTCCACCGATGGCAATCGCCTTGGGGCCGGCACTCACAAAGGAGTCCTGGCGACTGCGGCCCATAGACGAGTCCATTGGAACACCGAGATTCATGTTGCAATCTTTGATGGAATGGCGAGGTTGGTCGCCGGAAAGTGACGATGGTGTATTGTGGGAAGCAGGCTGCTGACTTGTGTAATAAGCAGAGAAAAGACTTTCCAGGCGTTTCTCGGTGGTAGTATCGAAGGGATCCTTTACGGCAAGAAAGTGGGAAGGATACCGAGGCTCCAGATCAAGTTTGTCGAATGCTGCACCGAAAACTCGCGATGTGGGTGATGTTTGTGCTTGTGCTTGTACTTGTGCGGATGGTGGAGAAATGGAGGGTGGCGTCAGAAGCTTTGGGTCATGGGCAGGGCTGAAGTGACGCTTGGAGTGGCGGAGGAGGTTTCGGGTAGCAAGAAGGCTATCGCTGGTTTCGGGGAGGGCTCGGTCGACCCGAGAAATGGCAGACACGGCCGCCGGGGAGGTGGGTGAGTCTGGGAAAGAGGGCGAGGGCGAAGGTAGGTCCAGGAGCGAGGGTAACTTTTTCGACAAATGGACAGTATCCGCTGACCCAGTTGATTGGGATTTAGGGTTGGCTTTCCAGGCGGTGGTGGTCGCGGTGGGACTTGCGGTCGCAGTTGTGGGAAACGCAGCGGGTGAAGATGCAGCTGAGGTGACGTTGTGTGTTGAGGCGCGAGGGAGCAGATGTGGCGTCGGGGAGTCTGGTTCTGGCGATGGGTTTTTGAGGTTGGTAAAAGATGATTGAGAGTGTTTAAACCACGACGACAGCATGATTTAGAAAGAAAGACGAGGGAGTCCAGGCGACTAAAACCACAGAGGAATGTTGACAGTGTGAAATGTAGTGTGTAGACGGTTTTAGCACTGCGCCACTGGAGAGGACAGTCCAAGTCTCACTAGTATGGTTTTGGCTTGGTCAGCTTTTTCAGACTGGCCCAATGCGGTTTGGTCTGAGAGCCGATTTATCGATAAAATAGGCCGGTAAGGTCTTATTTGCAGTTGTTAAGTAGGTAAAGGTAAGAAGCAAAACCACCGACAGCACCGGTACCCTGTCTGTTGTATAGCGGCGTTGGCGGGTAATGGGTAACGGGTTGTTGCTGGAGAGAAATGCGGTGATGGCGGGACTGTCGACCAAGAGCGGCGGCTTATGGATACAGCGGTTGAGAGTAACTAAAGGTATTCAAGGGCCATTAATAGAGGTGGTCTAGGTCTAGTAGGTGAGCGGGATGTTGGCATATATCATATATGCCCATACAAGGCCATTTCCGTGTGTATGGAGATATTGAAGGCCAAGACGAATCGTGGCAGGGTCGATATTTACCTTGGAGGTTTTTTTTTTGTCTTTACTTTTGGAAGCTCGAGATACGACTTGATGGCGCTGCTAAGAATGATTTGATGGCGCTGTTGAGAACGACTCGATGATTAAGATGATCAAGGGACTGCTTGTCGCCCTTGTTAGTACATTACATGGATGGAAAAGATCAACGACAAGCGGCCCTGTTCCAGGCCCGACCATGACAGCCAGTAGTCTGAGATCCTGATTCTGATTATACAGTGTGTGTATAGCTGGCAGACCTCAGTTTGGACGAAGCTGGCATGTGTATAAGACGGCTGGCTGATTTGATGTCGGACATTTGCAAACACGTGTGTATGACAAGATGCAGCGCAGACGCAGTGCAGGCACAGGCACAGGCGCAGGCGCAGATGGCACGCATACACGGACGCGATGCAGTAGGGTGCAGTGGAGTGCAGTAGAGTGCAGCGCAGTGCAGTATGGCGGTACTGGAACATGGAGAGACGGCCGGAATAGGAAATGGAGAAGTGGCGATTGAAGGTGGTTGGCTGGCTGTTGAGGACTCACAGAGATATTTGGTGATGATGATGATGCCAGAATAGAGCAACGCGCAATTGATTGACGATGATGAAGAGATGCAGAAGGCGATGAAGATGAAGATGAAGAAGACAAGAAGAATCTCGGTTCCAGAAAAATTACTGTGTGGAAAGTCATGGAAAGAACAGGTTTGTTTGCTATCTGCTCAAAAGAGGCAGTTGCCTTCGCAGGCAGTTTAGGACAGCCAGTGGTTGGCACAGCAAAACATCAACGTTGAGTGAAGGGCCAGGCAACACGATGTATAGGTATCACTGTATGGGTATCACTGTATGGGTATCACTGTATGGGTATCACTGTATAGGTATCACTGTACAGATGTACATGTGCATACATGTACATCGGCACAATTCCGGCCAACTTGGCTTCGGCTGTTCGCGCCCAGCCAACTACGTTTCCGCTGCTATACAGAGTGATACAGGAATACAAGAAAGAACAGGAAACACAGTCATACAACAAGAAGGTTCTTCTGTTGTACGTGTGAATACATGGTGAATTGGTGGTTGGCCACACAGTGGGGTTTTTGCTATATCCAGGCTAGCAGTCACTATTTGATCGCAATGGGTTAATAGGTATAGCTGTATCGACGGACCCAAGATACAAGCAGCAAATAATCCAGGAACTAGGATCGAAAAGATGTTGCAGGGCCAACAGGAGCCGGTTGAAGACATGGACAGCGGCAGCCCGCCCAAGCGCCAACGCCAATTGCGTGCAGTTTTCGCATCTTCGTCCAGTGTCGCGGCATGCTCTTATTTCCCCATCGGCTACTCCGCTTGGCAACCAGTGTTATCCACAAGTAAACATAGAGACGGGACTAGTCGACACAGACCAGATAGCCTGGCCCTTCCCGCCTCCTCCAGGAAGCCCGCCCAACACTCGGGGGGTCCCAAGTATCGGTGTGTGTGTGTGTGTGTGTGTGTGTGATTACCTCAGCACACAAGGGATCGCAACAACGTGCCAGAGCCGGCAATAGCGGCTGGCGGATTGGCCGCTATGGCTTCGTGATAGGACTCCGGCAGGCTGCCCGATAAGCTTCAAATGGCGCAACGGTGAGTGTATACAGCAGCAGCGGATGCAGATGCTAATGCCCATGCCGGGATCCCCATTACAACACGATACACCGCTCTGAGGGAGAGCGAGCAAGCGGGAGTGCAAAACCCTGTGCGTGCACTATAAAAAGACGGCATCAAAAGAAAAGGCCCCATCGCGGTTCAAAGTCGGTGAACCGCGCAGCACGTAGTGCGTAGTGCGAGCAGCAGCAGCAGCAGTAGCAGCAGCAGTAGCAGCCGTAATACTAATGCCGTTCCTCGCTGTTGGTGAAGGTCTGTGTTGTCTTGAGTGGAGCAGCAACAAGCCAGGTCCCTGTCATATGCTTCTTTTAAGAATCTGTTAAGAAGATCCAAAGATCAAGACTTGGTCTGTTTGGAAGGGAGGACATCCGTGATTCTTTTCTTCTCTTTTCTCGCCTTCTTTTTTCCTTTTTTTTTTTCTCTTTTCTTTTGAAGCATAAAGCCAATATCACAGCGCTGTCACAGTGCTGTCACACTGCTGTCACCACACACTGGCCGCCCGCCTCAACACCAACATCGCCATCTCCTCGCCAATGGTCCACGTGTTTAATTTAGCCCACCACCAGATCCAGAGACAGGGCAATCCATGATGAGGACATTTTGGGATGTCCAGAGTCGGCTACCAAAAACAACCACATGAAATACTTGGCTGCTGCTAAACGACAATGCTCGCCATGCCCTGTGCTCCTCTCTAGCAGAACTGGCTAGGGGGCGTTTTCTGCCCGCAATTCTTTGGGGGGGGGGGGGGAAATC
>JAXHKQ010000447.1:0-17505 GCA_038407185.1 Chalaropsis ovoidea
AACTCCCCCCCCCCCCCCCACTCTGCTGCAAGGGAAGGCGCAAAGGTCCCACTTTGAACATCTTGCCCACTTTGAACATCTTGCCCGCTTTTAACATCTTGCCCACCTTCCGCGTTTGTCTTTCTGTTTGTCGTGATAGCGAAGCTTCCTTCCTTCCCTTGGACTTGCACTAGTTTCAAGTTCAATGCCAAAGGGCAACAACAAACACCAGTGCCTGCCTTCTTTGTTCCAGCTTTGCTTGCACGCATGAGGCTCCAAGTGTTTCGATGAGCTTGGAATTCGGAAGAATCTTACTTTTCTTCTTTCCTCCCGTGAATTCGACGCCCCATCACTTACTAATCCATTTGGGTGTGTCCGTGTGGTGTCCGTGTTATGCATATACTTCTCTGTATAGATATTTCTTGCACGCTACCACGATGACGATCTTTTACTGTGAAACTTATTGTGGGGACGGGGGAAGGGGTACGGAACCGCCAAGAGTGGAAAGAAGGGGGAAACCCGCCGAATCGGAATGTAACACTGCCAGACAACAACCGTAGCTTAATTAGGGTTTACACAAGGACTAAAATAATGACAACCCTACAGTCATGACTCGTCAGAGAATCACGCGCATGTGTCTCAATAAGCCCGTATCCATACGCCCAAGAACAAAGCCCGTCTCCAAATTCCAAAGAACAACCAAAATTAGATAGTGAACTCCGTATAACGCCATGCTATCCTGTATCCAAAAAAAAATACCCGTTAAACAGACCCTGACATCATCAGCACAGCACAGCACAGCACAGTCACTCAACGTCGCGGCAGGGCGTTGGCCTTTGTCTTTGGCCGACGCGACTCAAAGTCAAAGTTGGCAGGCATCTCCACATCCAGCTTGACGCCGAGGCTAAGCACGCGCTCGGGGTCGACAAACATGACCTCGGCCTTGCGCCGTTTGCTGTTTTGGCTCTCCTCGTCGTCGTCGTCCTCGTCGTCGCTGTCCCAGTCCAGGCTGTGTCGGAGACCGGTGCGCACCGACTCTTCCCCCGTCTCCTGCTCGGCGGCCGTAAAGAGCTCCAGGGCTTCTTCGGTGGCGTACTTGATGACGCGCTGTGTCAGCCAGTTGCGGATCTCAGTCCACATGTTGCGCAGTTCCGAGAGTTGCTCTGGGCTGATGGACTCGGTGCGGGCAGCTGCAACGATGCTTTTGCTGGGGTTGAAGGGCGGGGCAGAGCTGGCGGTGCCGCCAGTGTTGGGGCCAGTGCCATTGCCATTGCTGATGGCTCCATTGCCGGTTCCGTTGAGGGTGGGGTTGGGGTTCGTGCTGGCGGGACCGGTAGACACAGTTGCGCCCCGCACGCGGCCCTGCTCAACCAGCTCCTCGACGTCGGGCTCGAGCTTCTTTCGTATCAGCTGCATCAGCACATTTTCGTGCGTACGGCCTGGGAAGTTGGTGCTGGGATGCACGGAGAGCCGCTGGAATAGGTCGCTATTCTGGTCAACGAGGTCCCGTAGAGACATGAGATCCTTGAAGATGATGTCCTCTGTTGCATGCAGCGATGCTCTGGAGGATGCGAGGTCAGCGCTGGAGTTTCAGAAAGCTCATCTTACCACGAGGAATGCAGCAGTGGAAAATGCAAATCGCATCACGGAGAATGCAACGGGCAATGCATCGATTCATTGTCGCACGACGTACAAGCTTGGGAGTGGGTTTGCATTGTGGACATCCATTTTGAGGCTGCCGATGCTGTTGGAGAGCTGCATGAAGCGCTGGCGAGCCTGGTCGAGAGCGCGCAGCTCATCGACGGATACCTTGAGCGATGCCATGGCGATGTCACGAAGAGGTGGAAAGAAGTTGAGATGAAGAGTGGATGGAATGGGCTTGTTCACACGAGGCTGTACAGGAAGAGTGGGGCGGTGACGCAAGGCTGTCTCAAGCTGGCCTGAGGAAGATGGGAAGAAGGAAGGAAGGGAATTTGTGTCTTGGCTTTCGCGTAGTCCATGTGGGGCTGTTTGCTTCCAGACACGATTGCACGTGACTGCGCGCATGTGTCAGCCATGGAGGTGTCAGCCTAGCACGCAGCCACAGCACAGCACAGCACAGCACGTAGCCACAACCCCTCCACGTGACCCATTCAGGTAGCACCAAGCTTGGCGGGCCAAACCTGCAAACAGCATTATCACGACCTGCAAACTGAGCATCACGACCAACATCAGGACAGTACAACCACAACGACACGCGACAACCACACGGCTCTTGATTTGATTATTTTATATTCATCATGTACCTGCAAATTAAACGGCCGTGATAATCCTTCTCCCCACGACAGTCCTCAAAAAACATCATTTCATAAAAAAAAAGAAGCAGAAAAACAGGAAACTCGCTCGCTCTGTGACTTAAGCATGCCAAACCAAACAGTTTAGCATCAGACGATTACGAAAAAAAGATAATAGCTTTAAAAAAAGCCAGAGGAAGAGAGCTCAATGCTAACACTCTTCGAGATCAGCAGGACCGACCCCGAGCCGGCCCACCACGACCGACCCCGCACCCGCCCCGCCTACGGCCGAGCATAGTAGCGGTCCAGCTCGCGGCCGTGCTTGTCGACGGCAGGGAACCGCGCATAGCGCTCAAGGTCGTCCAGGTCGGTCTGCGAGCGGATGTACTTGGTGCGTCCGTTGTCCTCGGGGTTGTGGTCCCAGCTGGTGAAGCGGCCGCGCGTCAGGGCGGACCACACGAGGCGGCGCTTGCGCTGCGACAGCAGCACCTGGCTGGTGATGTCGGCAAAGTCCCACTTGGCGGCGGTCTCGGCCTCGAGCTCGCGCAGCTTGGCCTCTGCGGCCTGCAGCGCGGGCGTGGCGGGGCCCGTCTTGTGGAGGCGGCGCACGAGGTTGGTGGTCTCCAGCGGGTCGTCGGCCAGGTTGTACAGCTGGGTCTCGTCGGCCGGGCAGTAGACAAACTTCCAGTCCTTGTCCTTGATCATCATCAGCGGCTGGATGGTGCCCTCGCCGGTGTACTCGGCGTAGACCTTAGCGTCGGTGCCGCGGCCCTCGCAGTGCGGGATCAGCGAGCGGCCGTCGAGCGGCAGCTCGGCCATGGGCTTGATGCTGGCCAGGTCGCACATGGTGGGCAGGATGTCCATGGTAGACACGTTGCTGGCCACGCGGTGCGGCGCGTACTTGTGCGGGTGGTAGAGCAGCAGGGGCACGCGGGCCGACGGCTCAAAGTAGTTCATCTTGTACCACAGGCCGCGCTCGCCCAGCATGTCGCCGTGGTCGCCGCTGAACACGACAATGGTGTTGTCGTCGAGCTTGCACTTTTTCAGCGTGTCCAGCAGCTTGCCGATGCAGTCGTCGACGTAGCTGACGGCGCCGTAGTAGGCCCTGCGCGCGCGCTTGATTTGGTCGTCGGTGAAGTCCTCGTCCCAGAGATCGCACACCTTGAGCAGGCGCTGGCTGTGGGCGTCCTGCTCGTCGCGCGGGATGCGGGTCTTGGGCAGGTCAATGTCGACGCCCTCGTACAGGTCCCAGTACTTCTCCTCGATGGTGTAGGGATCGTGCGGGTGGGTCAGCGACACGGTCAGGCAGAAGGGCCGGGCCTCATGGTCGCTCTGGCGCACATGGTCGTACAGGTACTGGGTGGATCTGTACATGACCTCCTCGTCGTAGTCCAGCTGGTTGCTGCGCACGCACGTCCCGGCCTGGAGAATGGACGAGGCGTTGTGGTACCACTCGAGGCGTGTCTCGGGCTTGTCCCAGTTGACGACCCAGCCAAAGTCGCCGGGGTAGATGTCGCTGGTCAGGCGGTCCTCGTAGCCGTGCAGCTGGTCGCCGACAAAGTGCATCTTGCCGGCCAGGGCGGTGTGGTAGCCCTGCATGCGCAGGTAGTGGGCATAGGTGGGCACGTCGCTGGCGATCTGCGTGGCGTTGTCGTAGGCGCCAATCTTCATGGGCAGCAGGCCGGTGATCATGCTCATGCGGGAGGGGGCACACAGCGGCGACGGGCAGTATGCAGAGTCGAACTGCACGGCCTTGGCGGCAAGCGCGTCGAGGTGGGGGGTCTTGATCTGCGAGTCTGGGTTGTACATTTTCAGAAAGGGGGCTGATAGCTGGTCGGCCATGATGTACAGGATGTTGTACGGCTTCTCGCCTGCGGGGCCGGGGCCAAGGCCGGGGCCGGGGAGCGAGCCGGAGTCTGAGCCGCTGCTGGTGGAGCTGCTGGGGTATTCCCCGATGAAGCCATTGCCATTGCCATTGCCGTTGCCGTTGCCGTTGCTGGTGGTGTGGAGAAGCGGCGACGCAGGCATGGAGTTCAGATCAGGTGCCATGGCGGGAAAGACGGGTAGCAAGAGAGAGAGAAGAGAGGCGAGAAGAGAGAGGAGAAACAAGAACGCTTGGGAGATGAGACTCGTGTGGGCGGGGCGGACTGAAAAAGAGGCACACTCTGTTGGTTTTATAGGCGTGGGCCGACAGACGATACGAGACGAACGAGACGAAGCAAGTCTCGGATACGGAGAATCTCCAAAGGTCTAGGCCACAAAAGAGAGCAGCAAAAGAGAAGAGAGAACAAAGGGTCCTTTGGAGAACAGGAGAGGGCTGGGCTGGGCTGGACGTCCGTATAAGTGAGACTTTGGCAGAACAAAGTAACAAAAGGATGAAGACAAAGCACAAAAGCCGTGAGACAGGAGACGCGGATCAGAAAACAGAGACAACAGCTGAAAGTACAGCACGGGAAAGACAAAGAAAAAGGACTCTCGAGGGTGAGCAGCGGCTTATATAGAAGCAGAAAGGCCGGGCTATTCTTTTTAGTAGGGCAGCTTGATGATAGCGCGCAAGATGCAGGAAAAGGGGGAGCAGAGAAGACAGCACGTATAGCACGCACAGCACGCACAGTACAGTACAGCACAGCACAGCACAGCACAGTACAGCAACGGTAAGATAGCGGGAAGCAGGAGGATCCCGGGCGGGTGCGTGGTTGAGAGAGATTGGATTGGGCTAGAGGAGGAGGAGACGAAAAGAGAAGAGAAGAGACGAGACGAGAAAAGGGTTCCTTGGTTGGGACACAAAGAAGAGGAGGAAGGGGGGAGACAAGAGAGATAACAGGCAGTGTGGGTGTGGGTGTCTGTATGTGTCTCTGGCTGTCTGTATGTGTCTCTATGTGTCTCTATGTGTCTCTATGTGTCTCTATGCTGCGCTGTCGCGGGCGTGTATGTGTCTGGCTGAACAGAAATCCAGCGGGACCAAGATCCGACAAACCCAAAAGCAAGATAGAGGATGCAACGTTAGACCGGGATGATATCTCGAGGGCTGTTGGTGACACCAAGAGGAAAAAAAAGAGGAAAGAACGATTTTTGGAAAGAAGCGAATACAGACGAAGAAAGAAAAGAAGAAAGAAGAAAGAAAAGAAACACTCAAAAATATCAGGACCACATCTCCTCCTCGCCCGCTTATTAACGTGCCTCGTGAATCTTCGATATCTTGGGCCATTCACTCGTAAAATGACACAAGCCGACTACGCAAGGCACTACGGAAAGCACGCCTTCCAGAGGAAGCAACTACTGCTTCAAGTCGCTAGTGGCGAGGGATCTCGACCTCCTCGATTCGACGTCGACGTCGACCTCGAGGAACAAGGAAGGAAGGAACTTAAGCCGAGTCCGTTTTCTTTTCTTCTGATGTTTTTGGGAAATCTGGCAGTTGCCCGCCTTTTTTGCTCCTGCCTTGATCCTCCTGCCTTTTTTCCTTCCTGGCCTCCTTCCTTTTTGCTTCTTCCTGGCCTCCTTCCTCTTTACTTCCGGCCTCCTTCCTCTTTGGCATCCCGGATTACAAACATCACTTCATCGGCAAAGACGTGATCAAAGAGAAGAAGCCCCAGCTGAGGCAATGAACTGGAACTGACTGGCTTATTCAGCATGTCCACGTTCGAGTCAGTTGAGTCAGCTGGATGGATGACTGGATGGCTGGTTGTGTGTGTGTCCTTATCAATTCCCTTTAGGGCACTTACAAGCCAGCCCGTGCCTTGCCTAGAGAGCAAGACAAGACCAAGACCAAGACCACAAGACCACAAAAAGACAGAAAGACAAAAAGACAGAAAGCCAAAAAGTGCTCGTGCTCTCTCTCTCTCTCCTCTATCACATGCCAAAAACACTTGCTGAATTCTGCTGGGGATCGTCAACAAAGAAGCTGTTTGTTGGGAAAGACATGGATCCCAAACAGCGTGCAGTTGAATGTGCGTGCCTACAGAGAGCCTGCGTTTAAATAACATGCAGCAACATGGAGAAAATAATCACATGCCAAAGTGCGTCCATCCCCAAAGACCGCACAGAAGAAGGCGCACAAAAGAAGGTTGCATATTTGCACCGAGTCCAAGCTACAGGCGGTGAGACAGAACCAGCGCAGCAGTTTTTTTGTTTGTTTTCCTCCCAACTTGCTGAGAGCTTCCATCTGGTTCTGTCACACAGACAGCAACACACAAAGAAAGGAGAAGCAGGAAACTCTGTGTGTTGTCCCACGCTGTGTGTGTGTACATGTACACTTGTCTGCTTGTCTGCACATGGCTAGGCTAGGACAGCCCGGGCAAAGGTCATGAGACCAAGATCCCGATCAAGAACAACAGAGAAAAAAGAGAAAAAAGCCCTGCCACGCGCTTGTTCTCGTCAGCTGATATTCTGCTGTCGTTCTTGGAGAACGCCAATCCAAGGTTACTCCATATCGTTCTCGTGTTGTTGGCGAACCCTAGAAGAAGTGGATATCACTAGGGTCTGGACAGTGTGATTAGGGTTACCAAGAGCAAAAGTTCCACCCGTCTCGCTGTCCTCCTCATGAAACGGCGCGATTGCGTGATCGCAGGCTGCCGGCCAAGCGAGAGGCCGCAAAGAGGAGGGCTTCCATCCTAGAGAAGAACAGGGAAACGCCCGAATCCGGGGAGGGAAGACCGAGGCTGAGACTGACTGAAGGCTTCACTGTAGCTGCATCGTGAACATAAAAAAGCGACATAAACAAGTAAAGATACATTGCAGGAGAAATAAACTACATGATGTTGTTTTGCCAGACAGGAAGCAAAGCGGAAACAAGAGAAAAAAGGAAACCAAGCGTGGCTCTAGAAGTTGGCCAGTGAAGATGGGCTACATAGATTTCGTGATAGATGCGCCGACCCAAAAAGGAGAAGAAAAAAGGAAAAAAAAGACCAGAAAATGACAAAGACTGGTATGACGTCAGAGGCCACCAGCCAGCCCAGGAACGAAGAAAAGGAAAGAGAAAAAAAAGAAAAAGAAAAAGAGTTCGTCATGGCCCGCCCGTGGACAGACAGACAGACACCCGAGAAGAAGACAATGAAGATGAAAAGAAGAATAGAGAAACACCCCCAAGGCCGACCCAGCCCAGCCGCCGAAACGCCGTTTTATCCCACACCCACCCACCCACACTTACACACACACACCACACCACACCCCCCCTCACTGCGTCCGGTAAAACTTCTTGTACAAAAGATGCAGCAGCAGGTTGACATTCAGCTTCAAGCTGCCCTCAAACAAGTTCATGAACTGATGCGACTCGAACTGCGCCTGCAGCAGGTCCTCAATGTGCACGAGCGCCGACGCGCCGGGCATCTGCACGTGGCCGCGCAGGCCCTCAAACGAAAACACGCCGACCTCGTCGCACGAAATCGTCATGTTGATGCGGTCCCAGTCGCGGTCGCTGATGCCGTTCCACCCCACCACCACGCCCTTGTCGTTGAGCTGCCGCACGCTGTACTTGTACGACCCGAACTTGGGCACGCGCCCGCTGCGCTCCAGCTCGCGCTGGTGGTTGTACTGCTTGGTAAAGGGCAGCAGGAAGCGTTTCTTTCTGCGGCGCTGTTAGCAGGATGCTCTGTACACGTTGTTCATCAAAATGTCCCCCCTCCCTACTTACCCCTTCTTGTTCTGCAGCGTCTTCATCGCCTGCTCAATGTAGTCGTCGTAGCTCTTGCGCTGCTGCTCCAGGTACTTGGCCTTTTGCTGCAGATTGGCCAGCGTCATGCGCACGCCCTCCAGCTCGCGCTGGCGTTGCACGCGGCGCCGGCTCTTGGTGCGGATGTCCAGGGCAATGGCGTTAAGAATGTCCTGGTAGTGGTTGTGCTTGGAGATGCGGCCCATCTGCTCCAGCCGCACCACGTTCTGCAGCGCCGTGCGCTTCAGCTCGTAGTACGTCATGCGCGTCACGTCCATCATGTTGGCGTCCGAGTACGCGCCGCGCGTGTTGGACGCGTCGGAAAAGTCCTCCTCCAACAGCATGCACCACTTGTGCTCGTCCTCGGGCGTGATGGGCTTGACCAGGATGTCCATGAGGTTGGCCCCCTGCTGCACGCGTATGATATACAACACGCAGCGCTTGGTCTCCATGAACAGCGTCTTGACCAGCGCCTCGGGATCGTCGACATTGTGCAGCTTGGGCGTCAGGAACATCTGGATATCCGATGAGCCCGTAGCCGTCATCTCGTTTTCGTTGGTCTTGGCGCTCCCCAGCTCCTGCATAATCTCCCGCAGCACGTCGTCGTCGCGGTTGGGGCACATGGCCGCCAGCTCCGCCGCCACCAGCCCGTGGATGGCAAAGATGTCCGCCATCTTGATGTACAGCGTTGGCTTCGCCTTGGCATACAGGTCGTTGAACTCGTCAATATCAAACGTGCTCTCGGCATCAGCCACCGCCATCAGCTGGTCGGTAATCGCCAGCAGCCGGTTGATGGCGTCTTCGATAAACTCGTTCAGCGGCTGCAGGTAAATGTTCTCGCCGCCAAACAGCCGCCCCGACGCAATCTGGCTCAGCACCTTGGCCACCTCCGATAGGTTGCGCTTCTGCAGCGGGCCCAGCGTGCGCTCAATCACGCCAAACGTCTCCGGGCTGATGACGGCCGGCTGCAGGTAAAACTTCCACAGCCAGTTCGCCACCACGCCCAGCACCACGTGCTTGGGCTCGTGCGTGAAGCGCGCGCACAGCGTCTGGAAGGCCTGCCGGCACATGTAGCGCAGGCCATACGGCATGCGCTGCAGCTGCTCCTCCAGCGCCACGAGGTACTGGTCGCAGATTTCGCGCAGGTCGCGCATGTGGTCGATAAACAGATCGCGCGTCTCGGGGTCCTTGATGGCCACGTCGCGCGGCACGTCGGGGTGGCGGAAGCTGGGCTGGCCGGTGCGCAGCTCTTCGTTGGCAATGGCCGACCGGTAAATCTGCAGCGGGTCGCTCTCGAGGTCTAGACCCGGGTCGTCGATAACATTCTCGCGGATCAGAGGCCCCAAAAGGTCGCGCAGGTACTTGCGGTCCCGCGGCGACCGCGTGTAGTTGCTGAGCAGCTTCGCCCAGAAGAAATTGCCGCGCAAAAAGTCTGGCAGCCCGATGCACGCGTCAACCTCCTCCTGGATCGAGCGCGCCACCGCCTTGAGCAGGTAGTACTCCTCGCGGCGTTTCTGTGCGTAGCCAAACAGGCCCATCATCAAGTGCTCGATGCGCTTGCTGTCCTTCTCCGCCGAGCCAGTCTCGCGCAGCCGGCGGAAGAGGCGCGCCAGGTACTGCGGCTGCGTCTGGAGGTTGAAGAAGAGCTGCTGGTACAGCTCCAGCTTCTTGCGCGAGTTCTTGTTGAGCGCCTTGAGGTCGAACTGGTTGGCCGAGACCATGGTCGAGTTGGCAATCATGCCCATGGCGTGGCCGCCGTAATTGCTCTGGTGGCGGATGACCTCGTCCAGTGTGATCTTGTTCTTGACGAGCAGCGCAATCTTGATGTCCAGCTGGTCAATGTACTGCTGCAGCGACTCGTTCTGCCGCACCTTTTGTACCACCGTCTTGCGCATGCGCTCAAACTCGACCTCCTCGTTGAAGTCAAAGTCGCTGTCGTTGAGCAGATGCACAAAGTTCTTGACCGCGTTGACCGGCGGGTTCTTGCCGTGCGTCAGACTCTTGTACGCCTCGCCCTGCATCTTGCCGCGGACAAAGCTCTGGATCTTGATGACCTTTTCCATGTTGGCCCTGAAGAAGCGCTGCTTCTCCAGGAAGCGCGCCCGCACCATAAACGCCCGCACGCGTGCCTGGAAGTCGACCAGGATGCCTTCCTCGTCCTCAAGCTGCCCGATGATGTCGGCGATTTCGCCGCGTAGAAGAGCGCCGCGGGAGTGCGCCTGGAGGAGGGCGATCTGCGGCGTATGGGACTCGAGCTCGTCCAGGAACTCGCGCTGCTGGCGGCGGTAGATGACGCCGCGAATGAAGCCTTGAAGCTTGGTGGTGATGTACGTTTGGCGGTCCAGTGCATCAATGTCAAGGGCAATATCGCGACGAACAACCATGCCGCGGCCCAAGCCCTGAAGCAGCGTGACGGCCTCGACGTTCTCCGCAAGTGCAGCCTTTACATCGGCAATTCTCTGGCGGACAGCGCCGGCACGAACCATCGACTGCAGCGTGCAGATATCAACAGCATGCGAAGCTAGCTCACCTTCGGTAGCCGCCACCACATCACGTGCAAGCTTGCCGCGGATCTGGCCCTGCAGAAGCGTGATGGCTTCGGAATTCTGCTCAAGGGCGCTAATCTGAGCCGCTACAGCGTGCCGAAGAGCACCGGCGCGCACCATGGACTGCAGCTGGTTGATGACATCAACATGAGTCTTGAGCTCGCCCTTGATCGATGTGACTGACTCGCGAGCAGCCTTTCCGCGGATCGCAGCCTGGAGCTGTGTGAAGACAGGGCAAAACCGGCCGAGGCGAGCGAGCTGCTTCTCAATGTTGCCCCGCTCAGCCATGGCCCGAGCCGCCGCCTGCAGATCGACAATAGCCGCAGTGTGCTGCTTGAGCTCGTGCTTGTCGTTGGCAATCTGAGCACGGACTTGCAGACCACGGATTGCAGACTGAAGCTGCTCAACGGCACCAGACGACATTTTTGCGGTTTCCTTCTTGGTGGCGGTGTGCTTCCTGCGCTGGAGGAAGCCCCGGGCAGCGGCCTGGACGCCGCGCACGGGGCCTTGGAACGGCAGCAGCTGGGACTTGAGGTGTTCAATATCGCGGCGTACCTTTTGAGCGCGAATCATGCTCTGCAGACTGACAACAGCCGGCGCCATGCCGCGGCCAACCTGGCTTTTGAGCGTGGTGAACTCGCTGCGAGCCTTGTTGCCGCGGATGATGCTCTGCAGGCTTACGACAGCAGAGCCCATGCCGCCAGAAACCTGTGCTTTGAGTCGGTTGAACTCCTTGCGGGCTTTGTTGGCACGGACAATGCTCTGCAGCTCCAGAATATCCGGCTCAAGGACCTGGAAAATCTGGTTTCTGCGCTTGACGCGACGACGCACGAGGAAGCCGCGAGCGAGACTCTGCAGATTGCTAGCAAAACGGGCCATATCCAGTTTGTACGAGACAATCTGACGCGAGAAGTCGCCGCGGATGCGAGCCTGGAGGTCAGTGACCCAGTCTTCGCGGTCCCAGAGAGCGTTCATTAAAGCACCCAGCTTCATGCGATGCAGAGCGCCGCGTACCTGGCTCTGGAAGTCAATGACCATGGCCTCATGTTCGTGCAGCTCGCGGTCGATGCGTTCCTCTTCAGTCTCTTCCGGTTCTGGCTCCTCTTCCACGCCAAAGTCGGCGCCCATGTTGCCAAATGCCGGCATGCTGACACCCAGCTTGTCCAGGCCCTTTTGCATGGCTTCCAGTTCATGGTGCTCAAACTCGAGCTGGCCAACGAGGTTGCCAATGCGAAAGTCGACAATGCCGTTGCGGTAGAGCAGCCAACTGAGGGCATGGATGCAGTAAATGACCTTGGGAATGTTCTTCTTTTCGTAGAGGTCAACCAGCTCAAAGCGGAAGAGATCGGGGAGCTGGACCTGGTCAAGATATCGGAAGAAGATGGCGATGTTGTCGGAGTGGCGATACTGTAGGCGTGGGTTTTCAAAGACCTTGTAATGGCGGTCGGGGTTCAATGAGATGACAATCTCAGCCAGCGTTACACCATTGCGTAGCTTTTCTTCGAGTTCGACAATGGCGGGGATGGGTTTCTGGATGATGTCTTCAATCCATTCCTTGGCCTCACCAATGTGGCACAGGTACTCGTAGGCTTGTAGAAACTGCCGCTGCTTGTCCATCCAATTGCGGTCTCCAAAGCCGTAGGTCCGAGCTTGCTTCTTGGGACTGTCTGCTCTTGCCAGCCTGCGGCGGCCCTTGAGGCCAGTCACTTCTTGCGTGGGGGGGACAAAGTCGAGCTCGGCTGCTGATTCTGCCGTAGCCAGCTTTGAGAGCGTGCGGAGATGGCCTGTTGTGGAGCGACCGAGCAGGGTCAAGTCTGTTTCTACAATACCGCTATGATGCACATGGTGTGGCGAATTGTAGCTGGGAGATGCGATCCCTGGGCTATTGCTGATGGCACTGGCGGCAGCGGCATTGGAGGCATTAGTGCCGGGGATGTCGGATCTGACGAGGGTGAGAGCACCGGGTCGTAATACGGCAGAGCGAGGGCTTGGTGTTGGCGACAGCTCAGTCCTTGAGGTGAGGGCCAACTTGGCCATGTCGGAGCTCATGCCACGGTCATGGCCTTGACGATGAATAGCTTGCCGCGGTGGTGTCGTAGGCGGTGGTGGAGAGCTCACCAGGGATGGAGAGCGGATACGCAAGTCGTTGTTATGCGAAGAGGTGACATAGGCGGGACGAGTGGGCGATGTTCGAGAGGATGACGAGCGTGTGGGCGAAGTAGTGGGAGAATATGAGGATGTGGAGACGGGCTGCAGTTGTGGCGCGGGCGGAAGAGGACGCAGAGATTGGCGGGCGTTCAAGTACAGGTTGGTGTTGGTGTAGTCGGATTTGTTCTTGAGGCGATCAGCGACGCTGGTGGTGGGAGAGGGTCTCGACAATGAGTCGGTGATTTCGCTAAAGCCCCGTCGATGGGCGTTGTAGGTAGGGGCGGAAGCTGAGGCTGGCCCAGAGACGGAGCCAGAGCGAGGGCCGGCGGCACCAGGGCGCGGACCGGCGGCACCAGAGCGCGGACCGGCGGCACCAGAGCGCGGACCGGCAGCACCAGAAGCCGAGGCTGAAGAGGACAGGCCCGACGACGATGAAAAGGCGGAGGACATCAAAGTGCTCGTTCGGCTCCGATCGGAAAGCGAAGAATAGGCGGAAGATGTGGCGGTGGAGGCGGTCGAGAGATTGCGGGAAATGTGGGAGACGTATGAGACTTGCGAGCTGTTTGTGCTTGAGCGGGAGGGAGGGCCAGAGGCCGAGGCAGAGGCAGAGGCTGACGGGGTGGTTGACGGGGTGGTTGACGCAGCCAGGGAGCTGTTGGGGGAGACAAAGTCCAGATTCTGGGACTGGCGCATGGGCGGCGGTGGGCGGAAGGTTGACATGCCGGGTCAAGAGAGGGAAAAAAAAAAAGAGGTGGTCAAAGCAGGCGTGAGACGGCTATGAGATGGATCAACGGATGGGGGCAAGACAAGGAAGACCTGCCGGAGGGCATATTATCTCTCTCGTTCTGTCGTATGTGGTAGGCTGGAGGCGGTATATTGTGAGGGGCAGCCTTGGCAGCGTAGCGTAGCGTAGTGTGTTGGGCGACTGGACAGGTTGGCAGAGAGCAGAGAGCAGAGAGGGAGGAGAATCTGGACGATGGAGATGGTTAGAGGGAGAGCAGCCCAAAGGGAACGGAGGAGAAGCAAAAGCGGATGCACGAGTGACATGGGCGGCAGCTTGCCAGTGAATTTTCAAGCCACAGTGGAAGCCACACAGCAAGGCCAGGCCAGGCAAGGCAAGGGAGAGCAGTCGTACAGAGAAGAAAATAATAATAATAAAGGCGCTAAGAAATGTAAACAATAAATCGGACAGCGCAGCGTGACGTGTGCGTGGGCGCCGGAATGAAGCAGAGAAAAAAATAAATAATAGGACAGGGTCGAGATGGCTTCACTCACGCCTGTAAATACGAAGCAGCGAATGAGAGGCAGAAGATCGTCAGGGTTTTGGGGTTTGGCTGGCTTCTATTTTTTGTGCATATTGATTTTGATTTTGATTTTGTGGCCTGGGATTAAACCAGAGTTCTCCCAAGAAAACTGCAGTTGCCTTTTCCGCTCAGCACAATGCAACTCCGGCTCCTGCCTCTATGAAGCTGCGAGCAAGACGACTTCTTTTTTGGTTCCTTATTTGCACGCCCATCAACACTGGTCAAATGTGGCTTGCTTTCTGGCTTTCTGGCTCTCTGGTTCTCTGCTCCAACTCCCGCTTCGCATATGAATGTTGCTTTTGTTTACTTTGCCAGTCACTTAGCATTGGTAACGACGGCAACAGAGATGCTCTGGGGGCCGGTCAACCCCTCTTTTCCTGCAGTTCTAGAAACGAAGCAGCCGGGTAGCCGCTTGCCAGCCCTGGCAGCTGGCAGCAGGTGCCAGTATAAATGATTGTAGGGAACTGAACAAACATGTGCACGACACGACTCCTACTCAACGCCTGGATAAAACAATGCAATCAATCAATACACAATGCTGTACCTCCAAAGTAGTCTAGAGCAAAGGAAACAACAGAAATAGCAGAAACGCACACAACTCCGATAGATCGCGCAGTAACAGAGAAACAGAAAAAAAAAACGCCTGGAGACAATATGCAGCAGCCAAAGAACCATACTGCGCTCGTTCTAACAACGCCAACATGGAGACATCTCGTACTTGAGAGTTAGCCAGAGGTAGAGATCTCGTACTTGAGAGCCAGCCAGAAGTAGCCCCCGGCCTCACGACGTCTTCTTCCCTTCGGCCTTCCCAAACTCTTGCACCAGCGTCGGCGCAATGCGACGTTTCTTGGGCTGACCGGCATCCACCCTTTCTTCAGCGCCGGCCTCACGCTTAACGCCGCCCGAGGGAGCAGCAGCCCCCGTCGCCGAAGTCGTGTGCGGCGTTTCTGGCGGCGTCGTAATCACACTACTGGAGGCTTTACCAGTGTTCGACGCCATAAGACTAGGCACGGCGCCAGCGATCAACGGCTTGCCGGTTGTTGCTGCAACCGAGCTGCTGCTCGTGCTCGCGACAGAGTGCGCGGGCGACGCGCCGCGCAGAGCAAACGACGGTGCGTTGGGAGACAAGGGGGGCGCGGCGGTGGCGGCGCGCTGTGCGTGGAAGGGCGAAGGCGGGGCAGGGGCTGAGGTGGCCGTAGCAGCTTTGCCGATTTCGCCCGTGTACACATGACCCAATTCGCCGGGGGCAAAGGACAGCGTGGAACAGAAGCCGTCGGAGGATGTGATGAGTAGCGTGGACCCGTCAACGGACCTACAAGCAAATGCAAACGTTAGTAAATCGTGGTCACACACACATACACACATGGGATGAAAAGACGAGGCGGACATACCATGCTAGGTCGGTAAAGGTGGCGCAGTGAAGGTTGCTGACCACGCATATGGGGGTCATCTGCTGGGTGTCGTAAATCATGACACTGTCCTGGGTGGCGACGGCATATATCATGCGATACGGTAGTGTAAAGGCCGGGGGCGGGCCGTTTGACCCGGCAGCAACGGAGGGCTTTGCTGGCGGCTCCATGTTGGTCGATTCTGTCGAGGCGGCGACCGAGTCGGGGAGCGGGGGAATAGCCTCCTCACTGGAAGACGTATCGATGGTGATGTTCTTGGTGGGCTGTGGGCAGTTGCGCAGGGTGTAGATGATGGGCGAGCACCGCACTGCCACGGAAGGCTTCTTGTGGCCCGGCAGATGAGCAACGGGCGGCTTGTTGATACCGCCGCGGCTGTAGATGTAGACGGTGTTGACGACTTCGTAGCTGGGTTTTGCATCTTTTGAAGGCTGGTGTTGTGTTTGGTATTGGCCGGAAGGAGTGAGCAGCAGACTGCCATCGGGAGTAAAAGTCAGGCGGCGGAAAAAGGACGTGAGCGTCTCGTTGGCGTAGAGCATGGCGTTTTTGACGCCCAGGCCGCTCGAGGTGAACGACAGAGGCTTTGGTGATGCGTCGACGGGCATGGGCATGACGGCCGGCAGAGGCATTGAAGGGGCAGGCGACATTGACCTCCGCGAAGAAAAGGACGATCTTCTGGAATGGTTGATGCCGCTTGGCGGGTTCATGGGCAGTGCCATGGACATGGGAGTGCCAGGAGCGGAGGGGGCGGAGGGGGCGGGCGAGCTTGCGACGCCGGGGCCCTCGATGGAGGCGAGAGCGGTGCCGCGGGCGCTGGTGGCATCAGACAAGGCGGGGCTGCCGGCTACGATGCGGCGCGGGGGTAAGTCGCATTTCATGTGGCCGGCAAGCTTGGCAGTCTTACCGTCGTCGTGGGCATTCAACGTGTACTGGCCGTCCTTGTTCTTGAGCGAGTAGATGTGCACGGAGCGGTCGGACG
Source organism: Chalaropsis ovoidea (assembly GCA_038407185.1). NCBI lineage: Eukaryota > Fungi > Ascomycota > Sordariomycetes > Microascales > Ceratocystidaceae > Chalaropsis > Chalaropsis ovoidea. The sequence goes on from JAXHKQ010000447.1 coordinate 16,283, forward strand.
ACTGGGTGGCAATGTACTCGTTGAGCGGATCCCAGGCCACACCCTGGACGTAGTGGCTATGCTCGGCGATTTGGCGAACGAGGTATCCTGTCTGGCTGTTGTAGATGCGAGCAATGTTGTCCATGCTGCCGATTATGAAGTAGTTTCCGTCGGGCGACCAGGCCAGGTCGTAGATCTCGGCGCCGCTGGATCGGCACATGTGGCGGGCGCGCCACGTCTCCTTGTCTTCGAGGCCTTCAGAGCCAAAGGCAGGCTGATGTGTGTCTGAGGGCACCCAGATGATGACGTTGCCGTCGTCGCCGGCCGAAGCCAGCACTTCGCCTGTAGCAGGAGTTCTGACGTCAGTATTGGAGAGAAGGAGAATGGGGGGATGATATAAGAGAAGCCTCACCTTTGGGAGCCCAGCGCACGACGTTTACGGCCTGGGTGTGCTTGACGAGTGTTGAGAGGTAGTCGACCTTGCGCTCCTCGCTGTTGCGCTCGACCTTCCACAGCTAGAGTTGGGGGATAGTCTTAGTGTCAGTGGGTGTATAGATACAAGGGCACATGTGAGCCTACCCGGACGTTGTTGTCGCCACCGGCCGTGGCCAATCTGCCCTTGCCGCCCTGTTCAAAGTGGGCAGAGTAGACTGGGGCATTTTGGTCGTGCCAATTGATGATGAGGGGGGTGCTTTTCATTGTGGAGGGTTTGTAGTCGGGCTTGTGTGTGTCGGCAGTTCTCTCGTGCTGGTAGTCGTGCAAAGCCCTGCCGGGGGCAAGGCCTCACGTGTATGGACAAAGAAACAGAGAGAAAAGAGTGACAACCAAGTTGTCAAAGCGAGAATGCGGAGAGCGGCGCTGGCAGGGTAAAGGTAAAGAGCGCAGCACGCGGTGTTGTGGTGTGTTGTAGTGTGTTGTAGTTATCGTGAAGCTGACGAGGTGCAAGCAAGAGAGCGAGCAAGCGAGAGGCTGTCCAATGGACGAGAAATTGGTCGCGCAGAGTCGAGAAGGAGGTGCAGTTCAGCCTTTGTTGTGCTGTGCTGCTGTACTGTACTGTACTGTGCTATGCTATGCTATGCTGTGTGTCCTCGGAGCAAGCGAAACGAAAGAACCGAAAGACGATGCGTTGCTGGCTGGAGAGTCCAAGTTCTGTAGCTGAAACCAGACCAGGGCTTTCTTCTGTTTATTTTGGGGGGGGGGGGGGGGGGGAAAAAAAAAAAAAAAAAAAAAAAAAAAAGAAAAAA
>JAXHKQ010000448.1:0-17489 GCA_038407185.1 Chalaropsis ovoidea
CCCCCCCCCCCCCCCCCCCCCGCCAGTAGCTCGCTGGCTAGTCAGGTACTTGACTTGTATCCAAGTCCTGGCTGACTAGCTGGTCTGGTGGACCGGTAAGTGTGCCCCTCTTGTACACGGAGATCACTTTGCCTTGTTTCTTTGTGTAGTTCCTGGCCAGAGGCGCGATCCACCTCCCCAAGCAGGCCAAGTACGGTTGGATGGACTTACGTACTATGTATGCAACGCAGCACGGAACTGGGCGGTACGGTACCGGTCAGCTGCCACCCACCCACAGCAAAGCCTGGTATATAACGGCGTTGCGTCTTCTTTCTCTTGCTCTTGCGTCTAGCCTTTCTTTGTGTTCTGTATCCATCATTCCCTGGACTTGTTCATCTCACTCACTCACCGTGTCTTGCTTAATCTTATATCAAGCAAGCCCTTTTCCCTCTCTTCCCTTTGAAAATATTATTCTCCCTTGTCGTTTTGATACAAGTCCTTCGTCTCTTTTTCTTCTTTTATTTCTTACCACCCCACAGTCTCCCTAGCTGGCGTATCATCATCAACCTTTTTGTGTTATTCTCTCCCTATCTTTCTTTGGCTGGCCTTTGCTTCTCACTTTGATATTGAGACTTAGGACCCTAAGCATTTGCTCGATAGACTCTGAGCGTGCCTTGTAACGAACGACTCTTGTACGCCATAACGCTCCTCTTCTTGCCTGCTCTCACGACTCTTGCAGGTCACGACTGTCCACGCCACGCTTCTCTGGTCCTCTCTCTCTCTCTCTCTCTCCTCTTCCCAGTCTGTACCGCTGCTCTCTTGCTGCTCAGATTGCCTGTCTTGAGCTGCTCTCCCTGTTGGTAGCCCTCACCACCACTGCCATCGCCGGCATCCCTCTCCGGGACTCACTGTCTGTGTCTCTGCTTGCTTCTTCCTCTTCTTCCCCCTCTCCTTCTGCACGCCATCTCTGGATATTCACACATCCAGACAGCTGCCCACAGACTACCATATACTAGCACACGCTAAAGGCTCTCCAACCTGTAGTTGTACTGGATACTGGCCCGCTCACTCCTGCTCTGGACCATATCACGACTCCTTGATATCTCTCTTTGAGTAGTCTCAGTTGGGTACATCCACATCCAAATCCACATCTGCGGCGTCCCATCTCGCTCTCTTTATTCCTCGCATTTATTCCTCCGCAGTCTCCCTGTGGTCCTCAATTTTGTATTTGTTGGAGCAAGGAGTTGATCTCTCGCTGCTACTCGTTTGGCTCTAGGATTTCCTAGTCTTCTTGCTGTCTTAACACTTCCTTTTTCTTGTCTATTATACGGTGGCCTCTTGCTTTTTTGTTTCCTTTTTCTGCTTCTTCCTACGACTTGAAGCCTTTTTATTGTCATTTATTGACTGCTGTCTCTGCCCTCGGTGACTCTGCTGAATATCACCGCAGCCTGTCTCAACCCGCCCAGCTGTCTGTCTGTCTGTCTGTCTGTGTGTCTGTCTTGACACTCCACCGCAGTCCACTCCACAGTCCTCTCCCGCTCTCTCCACACCCTCCCAGCGTCTTCCCTGGTCCTGTCTTGGCCTCCAAGCCACACGCCCTTCTTGCCCGTCCTCGCCCACCCTCCGGCTTCCCTTCTGGCTCAGCCTACGCAGAGATAAAACCCACCCCCTTCAGATCTAGCTTGACCTGCATCACCTTTGCATCTCTCGTGCATCTGTCTCACAGCTTCTCGAGTTTCCTATATCTGTTGACCACTTCCCTCTTCTTTCTTGTTGCCTCGAACTTCTAATTCCTACACCATTCACTGGCACGCAGGACTGTTCGGGTATCATCTCACTCTCATTCATTCTTTCGCCTCGCAATTCCTCCTCTGCCTGTCTACACGCACCAACCAGCCAACCAACATTCCTTACGTCGTTGATTTACATCTATTTTTCTTTTATTGTGTCGTTTGCCTTGCTCACGAGATCCTCCTCTCACATCACCGTGTCCTGGTAGCTTGTCCACTCCACAGCCAGCTACTCGCGCTCTCAGCCACTTACACACACACACACACACACACACACACAGACTTTTTGTTGCACCCACCCACTCTCTCTCTCTCTATCCGCCGTTGCTGCAGCCTTGGATTCTTTGCTTAAAGCTCTCCATTCCTCCCTACCGCTTCTCTTGTTCTGCTCTGCTCTGCTCTGCTCTTTGCCTTGCTCCACAACAAACATCTCGCAACCTTCATCCTATTGTCTCTCCCTTGCCACTCTCTACTCATTGCCCTCCTTCTACTTCTCTCTCTTTCTATTTCTCTCTCTCTTTTTCCTCCTTGTCTCTCACGGGTATCTGTCCCTCAAACATCTTATACATATCGCCTTCTGCCTCTCCCCTTGCTAGGGAAAAATAAACAGACAGCCTCCCACATTCTTCATTACTACTACCTCCTTCCCTTAGTCTCGTCCTCGACCTTACTTCTTTCTCATCTCTCTTTCTCTTTTATCTTCTTCCCTTCCCTTCTTCTTTCACAATGGACTCTCGGTCAACCTACGAAGACACCTACAACCAGGTCTCCTCGGCCTCTCCCAGCTTCACTTCCTCTCCCTCATCTTATCAGCCCTTCACTCCCCCTTCTGACCGTCCTCTTGAGCCTATCCACATTGATACCTCCTCCTACGCTCAACAACACCATCACAACGGCAACATGAGCTTCAGCATGCCCCCCTCGCCGCTTCCCGTGGCCGAAGACCACATGAAGACCAACCATCATGACATGGCCATGTACGGCGCTGAGCCGCGCTACCACGACACGCGCTACCTCACTCACAGCGGCATGATGCCCTCTGACCGCCAGCCCCTCCTCTCCATGCAACACAACACCCACCAGTACCCCCAGCACCAGCTGGATATGGGAATGAACCCCTATGGCGGCCGCCCTTACTCCATGGCTCCTATGCCTCACCAGCACAGTGACATGAGCACCATCAACCTGATGGAGGGTCTCATGCCCCCGCTGGGCTATGGCAGCACCTCCATGGAGAAGAGCGGCTCTATTTCCAGCATGTCATCAGGCGGCCAGCTGACTCCTGTGTCTCCGACTGCCTCTGCCGGCCACTACGGCGGCATCCCCATGATGCACAACCGCGCAACTCCCGTGCCGCAGACCTCTGTCACTGCCATCCTCAACTCATCGCCGTCTCCCACGGGCGCCTGGGGCAATGCTCCCCGCCAGATGTATATGGGCGGAGCTCAGAACTCCACGGGCGCTCTGCACAGCATCCAGGATGGCTGCCTGAACACCCACCACATGCACGAGACTGGCTCTGCTCTGCGCAACAGCGGCATTGAGGTCTCGCAAGTAAAACGCGGCCGCCACGTCTGCGGTGAGCCCTCGTGTCTCAAGAACTTCAAGCGCGCCGAGCACCTGAAGCGTCACTACGCCACGTAAGTATTCGTCCCCGCCGCGCCCCTCATGATTCCATGGTAACTAACAACCCTCTGCTCAACAGTGCCCATCACCCCAACCCGCGCTTCAAGACTTGCCCCTTCTGCTCCAACGAGCGCCGCTTCCTAGAGTCCCGTTTCGACAACTACCGCCAACACATCCGCCTACACACCATCGAACAGAAGAGCCCCCAGAGCCGCATTGTCTACCACCCTCAGGCTCTCTCTCTCCTCCACGAGATTGAGTCCGGGATGAAGAAGCGCCGGGGCACTGGAAAGAAGAACAGCGACCAGTCCTAAGCGTTCAACAACAGCGCCACCACAGAGCACTCTGTCGCATCTTGATGGCATCTTCTTGTGCTATTCTTTCTTTTCTTCTTCTCCTTTCCCACTTCCTGTTACATTATTTCTACCTTCGTTTCGAGTTTCTATCATTCTTCCAACTATATGTATAGGCGCGGGCCTCTAAAGCATCGGTCTTCTGTGTCATGTTTCTTGACTACAGCTCTCAGCCACTCCTACTGCAGCGGAGGACGACAAGATGGCTGCGATTCATCTTTGGTTATCACCAACTGCAATCGCCACGCCGTGACTTGGGCCTCCCAATGCTTTTCTTTATTCATTACTTCATTTTATTACTCTTTCTGTTTTCTGGTTCAAATCTGTTCACCACTTGGGGCTTTTCTTGTTTTATTGGGGTTTCCTTTTTTTCTTTTTTTTTTTTCTCTCTCTTTCTCGGTTCATATAGTTCTTTTTGTTTCTTCTTCTTGGAAAGAGATCTACAGCAGAGATCTTTGCCTTTATCAGGCATTCTTTCAAGTTTCATATTTCCACACCAAACACGGTGGGAACATCAAACAATCGGCGTTCAAACTTTGGGATATTGTTTTGGTTTCTGTTAGTCCATCTATTCAACAACTTGCTTTTTTTTTTTCTTCTCTTCATATAATATTGCAACCATTGTACAATGTATTTCTTTTACGCCCACGAAGTTCCAAGCTGTGATGTTTTTGTGATGTTCTTGTACTTGGTCCCACTTCTTTCTACCTTGGGTGTGTAACAACACGTCCTTCTTCCCGTTACACAAAGCAACCACTTTGCCCAACCTGCACCAAGTCTCTCACCCAAGGCACGCATGCTCAAGACAGACTCATCTGGCACTGGTGTGGTTACATCACAACAAAAAATGAAACAGTTGAGCATGTAGTAACATTTCATACAGGCCACTTCACCCGCTTCACATTATTGCGTCCCATTCCACCATCTTCAGAGTCTGGCGGTGTGCAGCCTTGGAGATCACTTATCACCTTCATCTGCATGTTTCTCATTTTCTCATCCTTATTGGCATCACGACCAAGAATGCTGCAGCGCTTCCTCCAGCCCCAGACTTTTGCTTAATTGTGATTTTATGAGACACATGCGAACAAGAGGGAAGATGAATGCTGCAGCAGCTAAGCTATCCGATGCAGCGGCTCCACTTTGCCTCTCAAAAAGTAGGTCAAGGAAAAAAGGAAAGAAAAAAAAAAAGACAAAAAATGATCTCACCAACCGAAATCGAATCGGTGACCTTTCGATGGCAATTCTTGCAAGTTACAGTCGAACGTGATAACCAACTACACCATGGTGAGTTTCGACAGTGGTGATCCACTGCGCATGGCTTGTTGAGGGCCGGACCTCTTAGTAGAGCTTATGACGGCGGCCGAGATTGCATGCGGACTTGGTGAAGGTGTTCCGTGTTTTGTAGTTATTCGTAGTTGCATTGTGTTGAACAAGCAAGTGCACGAATTTACAGAATAGCTGATGTTGATCCGCCATGTTGGCACTTTGCCATACCCTAGACTTAGGGTCTGCCTTCATGTGACTGTGCGACTGTGTGACCAATGTGGGGTATAGTCTCGTTAGGCCCAAGCCGGCATACGTCATTTGGCCTCGACCTGCACGCTGCTGCGATTGTAGAGCTGCGATTGGGCTTCACGATATTTCCACACTGCGCAGTCTGAATATATAGCTTTGCAAAATCTGTACCGCCTTTGTTCTTAGTACTCTCTACACGTTCTGGCGCCTTTGTGTCTTCGCTACGCAGTGCTGTAAACTGAAAAAACACAAGTATCTACTACGCCTCACGGTACTGAGCTGTGTCCACCATGGCTGCCAATGAGCTTCCGCCGTCCTACATGCAAGCCGTCACGCAAGTTGATCCGTTTGCTCTGGTAGGCCCCGGGCTGCCCTTTGACCTCATCCCGGTCCTGATACAAGTATCCAAGCGATTTCGCCGCATCTTCCTCCCCTTGCTTTGGCGGGATCCGCTCACGTCTGTACGCCGCCTCGGCTGTGATCCGTACAAGGGTTTGTTCACTCCCGTCTATCCTCTACACCTCTTTCTGTGTCCCATGACGATTGTTTGAAGAGCGCAATTCTGACACCGCCGTTGTAGATCTGGAGTGGCTCCAAGACTTGGCCATGAAGCTGCCTACATTCACGTCCAGTCTGCAGGAAACGATAGCAGTGTTAGATCTGCGTGAATTTGCTACCAAGGATGTCTCCGTCTCATCCAGCGACGATATCTCTGCAACGCTGGCGTCCCTTGTGCAGTGGATGCCAAACCTGAGCTCTATTCTCGTCGGCCCAGACACCAAGTTCGACCTGGTGCCGGTCTTCTCGGCTGTGCGCCGGCTCAGGCTACTGAGCTTCCAGGACCCAAGCTTTGAAGTCTCGGCCACCATGTTCTCCCATCTTGATCCGTCAAGCCTGACGTATTTTGAGATGTCGTCTGTCTCGGGTAAGAAGCTGAATCTCCCCAGTCTTGAGGGTGTCCGGGTCTTCAAGCTGCGCCGAAGCGGAGTCAATGATATGGACGCCGTCACTGTGGTGTCTGCCTTGTCCATGTACGACAGGGTCTGGAGTATAGACCTGTCACACAACAAGATCAGCGATGATGCCATCTCACAAATAATGGGCTATCTCTTCCAGGACTTTGCTATTCGCTCGACGGCCTACTTCTTCACAGAAGGTCGCCTGATCAACCCTTCTATGAGAGGCCATCTCAACTTTGGGCCCTTTGAGGTCATCCAGGAGTCCCGCTGGAGCTGTGCCTTTAACCACGAGGCTCGATACTTTGCTGATTCGCCCTCATATGTTCTCGAGACCAACGAGAATGCTCCCATTCGCAACAACGGCAAGGATGCCCCGCTTGAAGACAGCCTCGAGGTTCTCAAAGCTCTGCTCTCGAGACCCGAGGGAGACACCCGGTCCTTCCCCCGATCCCTCACCCACCTCAATCTTTCGGAGAACAACATCACGTCTTTGGGCTTGGAGAAGCTTCTACGTACATCTCGGGGCTTCCTAGAAGTTCTGTCATGTTCCGGGACACGGGTCTATGCCAGCGAGAAATCAATGGGCGTGTGGAAGTCAAACTCGAGTCTGTACGGCGCCTTTGGCGCTGCACACCTTGTGCGGCCTGTTTACTCATCAAACCTCAGAAGTCTCACCATCCACCACTCCTTAGTGACGCAGATTCCCTCACTTGTATCTGCCGACCACTCTGGCCATGCGTCTTTATACCTTGCTGAGCAAGCCCTGCTGCCTCGGGTACAGCTCATGTATCCTTTAGGCCAGTACAAACCGGACATGAACCCTCGTGTGTCGTCTCTCACTCTGACTTCAGTGCCCCGCCGCTCAACTGGACCCCTTATCAAGTCGTTGATTGGCTTTCTCGATCTCTTGGCTCTACAGGAAAAGGCAATCAAAGAATCTACCAAGTCAGAGAGTCGTCGTGACCCGCTCATGATCCGTGGCCTCCGTCATCTCCGCCTGGAATTCGAGACCGATCCTCTTTGTGATGTTTCAGAAGCCTTGTTGTCTCAGGATTTCGATGTCCAAAGTCTCATAGACACTACAAAGGACTTTACTTTCTTCCCCCAAGAGCCTTCTTCTTCCTCCTCATCCTCCTCCCCCTCAGCACCCAACCCCGCCCCCTCCTCTCCCCAATCCTCCCGTGAAGCCGCTAAACAGGCCGCGCGCGAAGCCACCCGCGCCCTGCGCCTAGGCCCCTCCCCCAGTCGCCCCAACACCATGAAGCGTCCCGAGCCGCAGTCGCACGACGACCGCTACATCACCTTCACGTCGCAGTGGCTCGACGAGGAATACACTACCAAGATCTGGGCCGGCACCGCGCCTTCCGATCCCGACGCAGTCTCCAAGCTGTCGCCCGCCGTGCGTGCTTACACCCAGACCGTCATGAACCCCGGCCTGCACAAGATCCCGGGCCCCGCGTCGCCTGTGCAGATTCGCGCTGGTGTGCCGGACGGTGCGCTCATCTTCCACGACGCCTGGGAAGCAGCGTTGTTGCCTGGGGCGCGCTTGCCATCGCTCACCGAGGTACAAGAGAAGGATGCCAGAGCCATGGTCGATGTCGTGCAGGCTCTTAGAGCATATCGCCAGAAGACTGGAAACAAGTGGACGGGAACCGTGTCTGTGGTGTTCCCAAACAACACTTAGTGTGCTTAATCAAGATAGCCACAGGCATACACACACGCAATGTTACTGTCCCACAAGAGGTTTTCTCACTTTTTTTGGTATTTTCTTGTTGTAGCATTTCAAGATATGCTTTGAGATATCAAATTCTATACACAAAATACTAACAAAAGGTAGGGGGCTGGATCAGGTACCCCCAATTGCCAACAGGCAGACAGGACACGACAAACAATACGATGTGATCCGGGCAAACTATGAACCCAATATAAACCAATAAAAGCAAGAAAAAAGGACAACCCAAAAACAAAGAACGGCGAGCACTGGAAACGTGAGAGCGGATATGAGCGGCCATGAAGGATCGTGAAGAGTGAGGTTCCAGGGAACAGAGACAATGAGAGTTGGGAGCTCTCGGCTCTACTCCGCAAAGGAAGAGAAAAGAAAGCAAAAAGAACAGCAAAGATATTCTCCTGAACGCCAACGCTAATTTGCCCAGGAGTAGATACGTAAGATGCAGAAAGGAAAGACAAAGGAGACGTGAAAAAGAAAGAAGAAAAAGGAAACGAAAAAAAGGAGGGACAAAATATATGCCGTCGAAGAAGAATGAAGCGAAGCAGGTGACACCGGGTTCTGCACACAGGGGACAGCGACTAGTCCAGCTAATAGCTGCGGTAAACCGAGTCTATGAAGATGGACGGCGCGGCGTCTATTCAGACATCATGTAAGCCATGGCGTCCATTCTGGCGTCCAGCAGATCGCTGATACGCTCGACGCGGGCCATGGCAAAGATTGCGTTGCGCTCCTCTTCCTCGGCATCGACAAGCTCGTAGCGAGCAAGGACCTTCTCGGGCTCAACGCCACCAAAGATGTCGATCTCACGCTCATCCGAGCCAACAATGCCTTCCGATGATGAGTTGAACAGGGCGAAGTCGGGGTTGGCTTCGAACTCGGCGTTGCCAGGAGCGTTAACGGGAGCTTCGGGGGCCATGATCTTCTCCCGCACGCTCTCGATGGCAGGGACTTCAATCTTGCTGTCATCAGACTCCATGGGAGCAGCAAAGTTGGACTGCTTGCCACTCAGGGTCTCAGTGAAGGAAGCAGGCATCTCGGGCAGTTCAGTCAGGGCAAAGACCTGAGGCTGGACGTTGTAGAGGGAAGGCTCAGAACCTTCATAAGTGTTCATAGTGAAGTCAACATTCTGCTCGGGGATCATAGTCAACTGCTGGCTGTGCACGGAAGCAGCGTACTGGTTAATGTCCTTGGGGAGCTGCTGCTGCTGAATATGCTCCTGCTTAATTTCCTGGGGACCCATCTGGGACTGGGCTTCGGCAGCCATGGTATTGCCGCTCAGGTTTTCCAGGAAGTTGGAGAAAGAGGGGGAAGAAAGCAACATGCGAGTGAAATCGCTCAAGCGCTTGTTCTCCTCCATGAGTGAGCGGTTCTCGGCGCGCAGGTCACCGTTCTCGGCAACCTTGTTGGAGATTTCGGCCTCCAGGTGAGAGATGTACTCTGTAAATGTTTGTTAGCAGGTAATCCTTGCGTGTATAGAAAATACAAATTGAACATGGATAAAAAAAGCTTACCCTTTCTACGAGAGCGGAAAGCACGAGCAGAGACCTTGTTGCGAAGCTGGCGGCGTTCCTTGCTGCTCAGCTTCTTGCCCTCCTCGGAAGCCAAAAGACGCTCATCTTCATCCATATCCTCCTCCTCTTTCTTGAGTCTGGGAAGGCTTAGAGAGGCAGAATCGTCAGACATATCAGTAGACGAGGTCTTAGCACGCATAGAGTTGAGCAGCTGAGTGATCTTCTGCTCGACGATGGGGTCTGACGGCTGGTTGCTCTTGGAGCGAGAGCGGGTAGAGGCGGCAGCCTGCTGTTGCTGTTGCTGCTGGCGTTGGCGCTGCTGCTGCTCCTTCATGAGAGCAGCCTGTTTGTGCATTCCGGGGTAGTAGCGGACATTTCCGGTCTGTGAAGGGACAATGGGCTGCGAGGCAATGCTGGCCGAGTCGGCAACAGAAGGGGCCATGGCGTTGTCAAAGAAGAAATCGTTGGCCTGGGACTGGAAGTCCATGCCCAGCTCGCTGGGGTTCATGGCCTGGCTAGGAGCGGCGTTGAAGCCAAACAGAGGGTCGGCGGGCATGCCGCCCAGGTAATCCATGTTGACGGAGCCGGTGAAGCCAGGCATGCCGGGGTTGACGTTGACAGAAGCCAGGGTGCTAGCGAGGGCTCCAGGAACAATGCCAGTCTGTTGCTTGTAAAGATCGTACTGGTGGCTGGGACCAGACATTTGGGAAGCCATCTGGGGCATGATGGGGGTAGTCGCCTGGCTGGAAGGGCGGGCGATGAAGGCGCTCTTGTGAGAACTAGAAGGGGAGAGCACAGGCGAGTAGTGGGAGACGTTTTCGAACTCATTCATGTTGAGCATGGTGTCCACGGGGTCGACGGACTGGCCAGACATTTTGGCTCCGTCGGATGGAGATTTTGTATCGGTTGAGATGGAAGGTGGTCGAGATGGAGATGGTTGGCGGTGGCGGTCGAGTCCAAGAAATCGAGACTCGATGGTGATTAGTCAAAAGCGAACGAGATCGAGGGCTGGAGTAGACTGGGAGGAAGTATGCAGTGTACTGTATCGGGGTCGAGCGAGCGAGCGAGATAACGATGATTGGCGATACTGATGGCAGACGCTCTACAATGGGGAGGGGACAAGAGACGGCGAGAAGAGAAAGGATGACTGAGATTGTCAGAAAGAAATAAGCAGAAAAGTGGTGATAATCAAGAAATGGGAGGGGAAATGTGCGGTGGAACAAGAGTGGAAGAAGGGAGGATGAGGAAAGCGTGGAAAAAGAGAAGGGCAGCTCTTCAGGGGCGTCTGGGTTTGAAGTATGAAGTATCAGCCCCTTCTTCTTCCTTTCTTCCCTCGCAATTGGCTTGGATCGCCTCTAGTGGCGCTACCGCCGGCTGTGTACACTCACCCGTCCACTATACATTGTACATTGTACTTGGATTGTACCCACCCATACATCCATCTATGTGCGTGTACTTCTGTCCATGCAGGGAGGCTTGGAAATGGGGGACCGGGCTAACCAGGATGTACTTGCAGTTGCAGTGCGGCCGGGGGTTAACTGCCACCAAGGGAAAGGGGAAAAGGCCGCGTAAGCCGATCCAAAGAACCACGTCCCAAACTCACAGCCAGCCAAATGGAAAAGAACGAAAAAAGGCGCCAGCTAGCTAGTGCACACACTCCTTATTGCCCTGGAGCCCTAGTGTTGCCGGGTGTCTTTTTGGTGTACTCGTAGACCGGGGATTAGCCGGTCACTTTGGCACACACTATACCGCCGCAATCGGAAACCATCACCGTTTGCTAGCAGCAAACAAACGGGGAACAATTACAGGGCATGGCCCAATGGGCTGTGGCGGCCCTGTAGCCCCTGTATTTATGCCGCCCTTCATTGGGTGCCCAAGCGCACAGTTTTTTTTTTTTTTTGGCCTCCGAACCAAGTCTGTCTGATGTGTATTTCTCCTTCAACTACGAGAGTCAGGCCACTCCCGCACTCCCGCACACCCGCATACACACAATACAGCGCCCAAACGCCACAACCTGCATTCTCGGGGAGAAAGAAAACCCGACCAGGTCAATGTCGCGCATTTGCCGACGCACTTCTCACTTGTCCCGTTGCGGGAGGTAGACTACAAGTCTACGCTACGGTCCGTCTTCTGTCCATCCTTCTCGCCGAATCAGAGCGAGCAAAAGAGCTTTAGTCTGACCCAAAAGGCATGTTTTTGAGATCCTTTCGTCGCTGTTCCTGCTTTGCTGGATTCCGGATGCTGGATGCTGGAAACCCGTGGCTCAATGCCCCCTCCAAAGCCCCCAGAGGCCCCAGAGGCCCCAACGCCCAAGGTGCCCCGTGCTTGCACATGGACACACGCACACACATACTGTTCCCCAGATCCAGGCTTCTGTTCACTACGGACCCTGAGTTAGCTCACAGGCTCACAGGCTACAGCTGAACTGCTCTCGAAACACACGGGTCAGAATGCGAACACTACCAGGGTTGACCACGAAACCGCGAGACCGCGAGGCTCATGCTGCCAGGCTGGCGGGGACGGCTTAAATGTCTCCTCTGAGGTCATCATTCCGAGAGTACGGTACGGACATGTATGTTATTCTCCCATGCCATGTCCGTATTATGATTATTATGTACAATGCGTACGTTCTTGCAACTATGCAGTGGCTTGTCCACCCACTGACACTCATTGACTCTTTTATTTCCCCCCAGTGTCATGGCCGTGCCACCCTTTCTTTAGCTTGTACTCAATCTGGACCGAAGGCCGTTGGATTCTCATGCACACAAGTGGAAACAGGAGTGCCCTCACACAACACGACAGAGCTCGTCCTATAGGGGGAGGGGGGTTCTAGGTGCACTGCCACACTCAGCATTTGGCATTATCAAACAAACAAGCAACCAAGCATCAACCTCGGTGTTGTGGGCGGCGATCTATCATGACCAACCAAATTGCTTGTCAGTCATTCGTGTTCTTTGATCCTGTTCTCGGTCTCAGGCTTTTTGTTCGTCTTCAGCCGCGAAAGTCGCAAGGAAAGGAAACAAACAGAGATCCGTGTCTGTTCGGTATTCCCTCCTGTTCGTGGATCACTTAGCGGCAAGGAAGAAGCAAACCCGGCCGATGGAGAAAGAAAAAAAAAAAAAAGAAGAAAAAAAAGAAGAAAAAAAAAGCACTCCAACTCATCACGATGTGCGCCCGAAGTCTGCTAAACTCTACGCTTGAACAGCAGCTGGCATGATGAACTCAGGCCCAAAGTCTGCTAAGCTTTACGCTTGGGCTTAGCCTTGAAAATCCTTCCACACCGGACCAAACACGAGAGGGCGAAAGCGTGGTACAGCCACAAGAATTTAAAGACAACAATGGGCATATGAGGTCATTTTCTTCTGTTGCTTCTGTTCCCATTCTACACTACACTGACTCTACAGTGACATGCATGCCTCGGCGACAGCATGCGAATTGGGCGGGCTTTTTGTGAGGCTCATTCATATACAAACGGACTATAATTCTCTATTGGGTAAATATCGGAATGGGTGCAGTGCAGCCTGAATATCGAGTAAATACGATCTTTGATGCTATGAATAGAACGTGGCGTCCTCGATGGCTTGCAAGTGCAAGGGAGAACATTCACATGATGTTACGCGAGTGGCAGTGTATGTAAGGGTTTTATGGCGTTGGTAAGGGTTAGTACTTGCGCACACCGACGTAGGCTTTGGGCTACCTTTGTGTAGGCTTCAGGCTACCTTTATGCTAACCCCACCACAGGCCGGTCTGGAACGCAGACTTCTAGATCCAGAAGGATAATCTCGCTTTTCTCCTCCGCCATCTTGTTCAAGGAAACTCTAACATTACTTCTACACACCAAAACAAGCACAAGCCGGAAAGGCAGCGGACAAAGCTACTACGAGCTGGAATTTCCATGCTTCTTATTGGTTCTCACAAGGCACACTGCTGACTCTGCCTTGCAAGAGATCTGGTCACCTTTTACTCAGATCATCTTTAGACAGTGAGACAAACGGCTTCATCCCATGCATCATGATCCGCTTGCATGTCACGTAAATCTGAATGTTCCACGACAAGCAAAAGGCCAAGTTACAGATCAAGACATAGGGACGGACGGCTCCCGTGTGCTAAGGCTGTCAAGTTTTTGGAGTTCAGCGCTAAGCAAGCAAGCAAGCAAGCATCAGCCTAAGCCAACAAGCCCAAATTTTACTTGCTCTCCGAAAGGACGCGCGTCTTCACATGATGGCATAACATGCTCGAATATTGACCGCAGGCGTTCCCAGATTGGGAGTTTAACCGAGATACATCAACTACTACATCAGCTACTACATCAACTACAGCTGTTAGGCACTGAGCAGTGTACTCGGGTGAATATAGAAACACAACATCTCGGTATACAAACACATGAACATAGCATTGTTCACAACACATCAAGCCCTCCTAGAAGTTTGAGGTTGAGCTCGACAATTGACAAGCCACACACTTTGCATATATGCCTGCATGCCGTATCAACGGATCTTCTAGTACAGGCACTAGCACCGAGGGCTCATAATCCGATTGCGTAGGCAGGTAGGCGCTTTATTGTTTCAGAACAGCCCCCTTCACAAGCATAAACAAGGGCGGCCCTCATCTCTCATCAACGTTGATAGGATGCATGGCAGCAAGCTACACGTAAACAAAACAGGTCGATAGCTAGAGTTCCCCCGTCACAATCTATCCAGGAGCTCCCTGCCACCAGAAACTACCAAGCCGTTTAGAGATGCCAGTTTACCGCTGCGTTTCTTGTTGATACCAATACAACAAGTCAAAGAGCCATCGTTGGCGTCCAAGTTGAATCCTGTGTCTTGTCACTTTGAGAAGCCCCATGCAGAGTATGTTTCTAGAACGACCATAGCGGAATCCAACTACTAGGATAGGGGGCGACTGTGCCTTAACCCGGCTCTGCTCATCCACATCACCGCCATCATCGTTTCAGATTTTGCGAAATGTAGTGGCGTTCTCATGCGTCGTCTCTCCCCCCATCACCTCTAACATCATCGGGCTGTCGTCTCTTGAGATGTGATGATATTGGCATCTGAAGTAAGTGAAATAGTAGTGGCAGCGGAAATATGTGTATACACATCAATCCACAGCTTCTATTCTGTTGACCAAGACGAAGGCCTTGCTACTATGGAATATACTTGACTTCTACCGTGGTCATTTTCATATCAAAGTGCCGTAATTAAACTAGGTATCTAACTATGCATTAGATCTATTGCTAAGGGTCTATCAACTGGACAGGTCCTTGACGAAGCGCAGATAATGTAACAAGCTTAGGAGTCGAGTTCCCTGTCTCTTCATCTCAATTCAAGATTACGCAGATGTACTTGTTGAATTGAACTAATCAGAATGACTACGCCTTGGTAGATAGACTATAGCGAAACTCTCAAAGGGCTGGTCGTCTGATAGAGGCCGTTATAGGTGTTTTCCATTACTTTGCGTGTTAATGTACCCTAGGAGCATCGCATTGTCGTGGGAGTAGAGATGTACTTGGCAGCATGGTGATCTTCACACTTGAACACAACTCTTTTACATCGTCACGATGTTTGTCTGTTAGTCTGTAAACACAAGTCTATTCACAGCAGACGACTTCACATAATAATACTCTACAGCATAACTTTCACAGGCCACACTCTGGCGGACAAAGACCTCGAGTTACACAGAGCCAAAATTGGCGTCTCAAGAAAACCGATGCTTAGTCAGCAACAATATTGAAAGAAAACAAGCCGCCAAAGTCACTCAGCTCAGATTGGTAGAGCCCAGTGACTTTGACGGCACAAAACGCCAGAACGCCAGAACGCCAAACGCCAAACGCCAAACTCCAGGAAAGAAAAAGCAAAAACGCCAAAACGCCAGGTAAACCCAAGAAACCAGTGGAAAAAGAAGATAAAAGAGCAAAAACACCAAAACGCCAAAACCAAACCCAGACCCAAAAAGAAAAACATGTAAAAGAGCAAAACGCCAGATCACCACACCCAAGAAAGCAAAACGCTGAAAAAAAGCAAAAGAAAGTCAACCCACCAAAACGCCAAACGCCGAACGCTAAAAAGCACACAAAAGAGCAAAACGCCAAATCCCCCAGAAAAGCAAAACAAAAATCAAACGCTGAGTACAAGTAAAAGCAAAACGCCAGACGCCAAACGCTAAGCCCAAGACAAAGGAAAAAAAAAAGCAGAACGCCAGACCCAGAAAGCAAAAGAAAGAAAAGACATGAAGTGCAAACTGCTAGACACCGGATGAAAAGAAAAGCACGTCCCAAGGTGGCTTTTGCTCATTGGGAGGCCAAGTCTTACTCTTCATCATCTGCATCATAGCCCCAGTCTGATGCGATGAAGACCGGGCCCGGATCCTCGGTGTAATCTTCATCATCTGAAGAGATGATGACGACCTCGGATTCCTCGCAGGCATCTTCGTTAACCGGGGAGGTCGCAGAGACCTCCGGTTCTTGGCGGACATCTTCCTCGTCCTCGTCCGAGGAGATGTAGATAATCTCCTCCTCTCCAACAGCGCCTTCTATGGGAGCACTTGTAGTCTCCTCTCCCATGTAAGGTTCCGGGCTCATGGTGAAGAACCCGGCGTACTGGGGCACCGGAGTTCCCACATCGCTGCCGGTGTCGTTGGGGCTGGGGCTGGCACAAGGCTCAGCACGCACCATGCGCACGTATAATGCGCATGCCTGCTCGTCGTTCAGACCGGTTGCCGATCTGTTGGAGAGAGCCACAGTCCGAGGGCTGAAAGGAGGCGAGAATCTCGCCCAACGCGGGATATCCTCAGAATCGGACCGCTCGCCCAAGATGTTGCCGGAGACGGGAGGAGAGCATCTCCGGCGCTTGGTGTTGGCGCCGTACTGGCCAGCGTCAGAGTCAGAGTTATCTCTCTGACGCTTGGCAGAAGAAGAGCTGCCAACAGAAGAACCACCACTGGAAGTAGTGGAACTACCCTCCCCGAAAGCCGACAAATTGGCCGGGGAGGCAGGAGAAGAGCCACTGCTGGCATCCGAATGGATGGCCAGGAGTGCCTCAGCAGAATTGTCGGCAGAAGAGCCACCGACAGAGGAAGAAGAGGAAGAAGAGGAAGGAGAGGAAGGAGAGGAGGGAGAGAAAGGAGAGGAAAGAGAGGAAAGAGGAAGAGAAGGGCTGGCAGGAGAGCCACCAGCAGAGGAAAGACGAAGAGAAGAAGAAGCGACGACAGGAGGAGGAAAGGGGACCAAAGGAGAAGGGAGAAGAAACGGAGAGGGAAAAGGAAGGCCCTCAGGAGAGGTGGCGGCCGGAGAAGAGGCGGTGACAGGACCACCAGAAAAGGGAGGAGAAGAAAAGAGAGAGCTAGCTACAGAGCTGGCAGAAGAAAGAAGAGGAGAGGGGGTAGCCAAAGCGGCCGGAGGAAGAAGAAGAGGAGAAGGGTCAGGAGGAGCCGTGACAGAGGAAGAAGGAGGAGGAGGAGAAGAAGAAAGGAAGCCGGCCAGAGAAGCACCCAAAGAGTCGGCCAAGAGGCCAGGAAGAGAAACTGCAAGAGGAGCAGCAGGGACGTAGGGAGGAGAAGAAGAGAGACCCGCAGGAGAACGGAGAGGAGAAGGAGAAGAAGAGAGTAAGCCAGCGATAGAGCCGGCGACGGAGCCAGCAAGAAAACCGGCAACAGAGCCAGAGGGGGAGAGAGGAGCAGAAGAGCCGGGAGAAGCAGAGGACCCGAGAGAAGGAAGGGAAGGAGAAAAGAAGCCCTCCAGGGAGCCAGGAAGAGTGCTAGCAGCCGGAGATACAGCCGGCGAAGAGAGACCATGGGAGGCACTCTCAGTAATAGGCGACCTGGCGGGGGAAACGCCAGGAGAACTGCTGGCACGATGGCCGGCAGCAGGCAGAGAAGAAGGAACAGACATGTCCGACATTTTGATGTGTCGTACAAGAAAAAGAAACAAGCTGGGAAGCGATTCCAATGTGAGATATCGCAAAAAATGGCACGATGATGTTGCGATTTTGTGTAAATAGGAGGGAGAAAGAAAAAAGAGAAACGACGGG
>JAXHKQ010000449.1:0-17449 GCA_038407185.1 Chalaropsis ovoidea
CTGCACAGTAGGGATGGTTTAGGTTGCCGAGAGGTAAGGGGTCGCGGTGGTGGGGGTCGCACTAGGGGTGGTCAGTAAGGCGGGGTTGGGGGGATGTGGGGGGTACGTACTGTCCCTCTAGCCGGGCTTTGACATCGGGGTACTCGACCTATGAGGCGTTAGATGCTGTAGTGCTGGAGTGTGGATCCACAAGAACAGCTCACGAATTCCGTTTCGTAGTCGATGCCCTTGTAGTTGAGCACAAGACGAGCTATATAGCGCAGTCAGCACACCCGCTTAGTCACGATAGCGTATGTCAATCACACCACATTATTCATACTCTTCCACGGGTTCAACGACCAGGCCTTCTGCGGCGCCTTGGTCGGCAGATCAAACAACACGAGCTTCTCTGGCATGGTAGGTATATCGGGTATGAGGGCCCGATGTAGCTTGTAGGTAGGAAGAACACCAAGCTTGGAGCCAAGCTGGCCTCCTGGCCCCCGTCGGGCGACATGCCATGTGACCCGATGCAGAGGAGGGGAAATCCTTTCGGATAACATGTGGGTGGGCTATCAGGGGCACTCTGGGTAGCACAACGGCTACTCGTATTACAAATAGCCTTCTATGCATGACAAAGCCATTTTTCACTTGTCAGTTACTATTGCACATGTCTTGTATCAAACGAATGTCTATTTTTTATATTGGCTGTCCAGACGACAGCTGAGTAAAGGATAGCTTGATAGGGCCTTGTTGCGGGTGCTGAAGCTTGGCAACAGCTGAAAAGTCGTGCGTCTACATCGGACTGTCGTGTTACAGGGTTCTGCTATGTCTCTATATCGGACTGTCACGTTGCAGTGTTCTGCTATGTGTCGGTTACTCATATTCGACACAGGCTCCGGTCATCTCGTTCCCTTTATCTTTACATCAACGTAGGGGGGGGGATGGGGCTGCCGACCGGCCCGTAGTAGAAGTACAGGCATTCGTAGGGCTTGGTCCCGCCGAACAAACTGATTTCCACGCGGTCCTCGGTTCTAAGGATGACGCCATTGACGTCCTTGGTGATCAGCTCAGTTGCCATCTTGTAGTACTTGGTGTTCGTGATGATCCCCCATTCACTGCTATCCCGAACAATATCGTACGAAGCCTTGGGGTCGAGTTCGTTGTCTTCGCGGATCTGGGCCATCATTTTCTTGGTGGAATCATCAACGTCATCGACATTAAAAGCGAGCCAGTCCAGATTCTGGGCGTCCACGTTTGACACTTCAGCAAAGGCATTGAAAATGGTTGCCAGTGAGAGCTTCTTGTTGTGATCACTCTCGTCTTCATTTTTAGCAATGTAGATGGTGGCAGCATTGTGCTCGATATCGAACCACATGGTGTTCAGGAATTCCATACTATTATGGTAGTATTCAGAGAAGACAGTCCATCTGTTCGTATTAGAAGGTCCGCGGACCTCATAGCCATGTTCCCGAACGATGTCAGCCTGGGCGACACCAAGGACAGAGAGGGCGAGAGACAGGAACTGAAGAGTGGGACGCATGGTTGCTGTTGAGAGTAAGAGAAGTGGGAGTGGCAGGAGAAGTGAGAACGGTCAGAGAACCGAGAAAAGTGATAGAAGTGAGAGTGCTGTGAAGACAAGATCACAGACATCCAGATCTCGGGGCATCAGCCAGCTATTTAACTTTCTCATGGTGCTTCAACATGCCATGCGTGCGGGGCGGTGCAGTCTTTGCTTGTTCTCGTCCACAAGTCAGCTACCGTCGTTGCCTTGCCTTTTGCTCTCACACGAAAACAACACGACGGAATACAGGCCGATGGTGATCTATGCGTTGCTGCGGTCAGTTGCTCTGTGCGAGGGCAGCGGTGGGTAAGGTATGGACTATTCTTGTTACTCTCGCCGTGGGCAAGGTAGACGCAACGTTGGACTCTAGGCGCAAGGTACATTCAGACCAATGGCTTTCATCCTGTTGACACTCGGTT
Organism: Chalaropsis ovoidea; assembly: GCA_038407185.1. NCBI lineage: Eukaryota > Fungi > Ascomycota > Sordariomycetes > Microascales > Ceratocystidaceae > Chalaropsis > Chalaropsis ovoidea. The sequence goes on from JAXHKQ010000449.1 coordinate 1,960, forward strand.
CATGGATACCAGTGGGCAAGTTGTCTGCAGCGAATGGGCTGTGCAAACATGTGCCAAGTCAGTGCAGAGGGCGCTATGGTGATAATTGCAAATGGGGTTTAGCGCCATCTTAACGCCGGACGTCAGCAAGGCTGAGCATGAAGCGGTGTCAAAGTCCATCGCCAAAAGCTCTGACGATTTTTACATCGCATAACTCTTATTCATGCGCTTCGGCCGGTGACGTTCGGCAAAGAACAACGTTGGGGCTATTCAGCACATGGCTGGTCGAGAATTATCGGCGGTCACGAGAGACGTCTTTGGAAGCGTTGTAGGTCTTCGGAAGCCCCTCGGCTCTTGGGGGGTGTGTGTCTCTTGGCTCTTGGGGGGGTGTGTGTCTCTCGGATCTTGTGAGGCGTCTCTGGTTGTGCGAGGCCATCTCGAGAGGCGCGAGTGCAGGCAAACTAAACGCAGGCAGGTGACAGGCAGAATGCCTGCATAACTGAGCACAAAAACAGAGAGCGATTTTTTTATGTCAGCTGTCAATGTGGATGTGTGTGGGGAAGTCAGAACATGCATGTAATAACATTGGTGGAGGTCGGAATAGGTTGCATAAATGCAGCCTGTCACAGATGCAGCCACAATGGAGGGCAACGCCACACTTATCGCTACACTTACTGTCTGTGCGGCTCTGAATGGTGATATCTTTGGAAGGCTGGTCAAAGACATCAACCATAGCCCATTCCGGCTCCTTGGGACTCGTGACAAGTCTCGGAAGCCAAACCGAGAACTGCCGGATAGGAAAGACGGTCTGGATGTAAGGTGGTTAGGAAAGCTGGGTCATCACGGGCGGGGCGTCTCTGTATCTCGTCACGTGACTCCACCCGACCGGCGCCGGTAAAGTGGGCCCATTTCCAGACTGAAGTAAATACCGCCACAGTGACAGCCACAAATACCCACGGACAGCCACAGCTGCAGAAGCGCGATGATGTTTAGCCACAATATTCAATGGGCCTTGTGCAACCAAGCATCTCTCAACTAACCTCAACGTAGCTCATGATATGTACGATCATCGCACTTCCGATATTCTCAATTTCATTTGCCAACACATTGCTGTCACTGGCTGAATACAATGGCACAGGTGAGCAATCGGGCTGGGTAAAAGCAAAGTAAGTCTAGTATTAAAATCTATCATGCCGCCATGCTGATGTATGTATCAGAGTCTATTCCCCCAAACCCGAGCGAGCTCCGGCTGTCCGTCTATACAAAAGAAAAGTGCAAGCGGTCGCTGTATTGCATCTCGTTGTCCTCTTGCTCATCGGCCCACTCCTCGTTTTCAACAAAGATTTCATTAATCTTCTTGCTGGGAATCATCTCCGATGCGGTTTTATAGTAGTGCGACTTGGACAAGACGTCCCAGCCTTCACTGCCGGGGATAGCCACAACCTCTGTTCGGGGGGCGAGTTTATGCTCTGAGCGGTAGTCATCGATGATTTTCTGAGTGGTCGGATCCAGGTCGTCAAAAATAAGCAAGGGCACGCTGTCGGCCTCAATTTCAGCCAGGTCACACACAGCCCAGTAGATCTGGGGCAGCGTCAGCTTGCGATCGTGCTCAATCTCTTGGCTGTTGCCGGCGTAAAAGATGGTTGTGCCCTCTTCATCGGCAGAAAAGGAAATGATGTTCACCGGGTCATGGGCTTCATTTAGGTATTGGCTGTAGACAAAGTAGAGACCTTCGGTAGGGCTTTCATAGGTGTAGCCGTTATCCTCGAGCACGCCGGCCTGGACGGCACCTGTGAGAGAGAGGATAGCGGAGAAGAGACAGAAGAGAGAACGCATGGCTGGTGGATGGAGGGGGGAGTATAAGACGAGAGTCCAAGTAGTATGCAGAGACTGGAGATGGGCAGTGGATGGAGTGAAGAGAAAGTGGATGGAGTAAAGAGAAACAGTGGTGATGCGAGTGCCGAGACAAGAGAAGCAAGATAGCACTCGACGACCATGACAGGATATTTAACACTTTCACGATACACCATCAATCTCACAGGTGTTTCGTACGAGCCTCACACATAAACTTTGACTAAGAGCACATTTCCTCTTTTGCCAATAATATGGTGGTGGGTCGCCAACCGATGGTCTTTGCACGCCCACGGTGACTCCGTGCATATAACATACAGGCGTGCACGTACCAATAGGGCACCGGGAAACACAGCGAAATACTGCAGATCCAGCCGGCACTATAGAGCACATGCGAGCGAGAAAAGAAACGACACTGTATTTCCCAAGACGCCACATGGCTTTCTGCCGCGCAAAGTCCGAGAAAAAGAGAAAAAGAGAAAAGCTTCCGCCGATTGCCTACTTGGGCTCGGCTATCGTCGGAACATTACATCAGCGAACTGCGCAAGTCCTCAATAGTGTAGTGGTGATCATACCTGCTTGTCACGCAGGTGACCTGGGTTCGATTCCCAGTTGGGGAGCTCTTCTTTTTTGTCTCTTTTTCTTTTCTCTCGCCCTCGCTTTTTTTCTTGGCTTCTTTTTCTTCATCTTTATAAATACTTTTCCTATTGTTTTCATGCCTGGCCAGCAATGCATGTTATGCTGTCCATTTTTGGTACTCGGCTTTTAAGAAATCATAGAGGCAAATTTATTGTAACAAGAACATGACAAACTAGAACGCAGAGAAGCTAAAGCCAAATCATACTTGCCCAGTAGGCTTTCCCGGCAACGTCGTTTGCCCTTCAGCACAGCTGTGACATCCCTCTCTTTACGTATCCTCCAATTCTCCTTACACCGACTCTCTAGCCCACCCGCCATTCTATGCTTCCGCCGACACAAACGCATACCGCTGGAGCAGCGCCATCTTCTCCTCCGGGCTGACCTCTGTGTCCGAGTAAATCATGCGGACTCCCTTGTCCTTCTTCTTCTTTTCCGCCGCTGCCGGCTCTCCCGCTGTCGCCGTCGTCGCCGCCGCCGCCGCCACAGGGGCCGCTGGCGGTTGTGTGGGCATAGCGCCGGCTTCTGCTGAGCGGATCAGGTCGTCTATGTCGTCGTTTGCGTGCGGCGCATCGGGGTATCCAGGCACGCCAGGCATGCCGGGCATGCCGGGCGGCGGCCAGAAGTTGGGCTGCGACGGTCGCGTGGGCAGGCCCGTGGCGACGCCGCCGTAGGCAGGGAAGCCGGGTGCTTGGCCTGGGATTGGCGGCGGGTACTGCATGGGCTGTTGTGCGTCACCAGAGTGTCAGCAAATGCGGCAAATGCGTGCTGCCACCACCAGGTTGGGCATCTGTGGGGTGAGGGAAGGGTCGTGGGGGAACTTACGTATTGGCCGGTCATGGCCTGCGGCGGTAGGGCCTGGACATGGTGGTGCTTCGGCTGGTCGGTATGCGTGATGCCAGCGGCCTTGTCGGCCTTGCGCTGCGCGACGTACTGGTGTAACCTGGCCTTGAGCTCCTCGGGCGTTTCCATCTTGATCTTCTTGCGGGGCGGATGTTTGCCGTCGCCGGGCAGCGGGTTGCCCGTGGCAATGCGCCGGTCCTCTTGTGCCTGGTAAAAGTTCTGGACGAGCCGCGTCTTGTGCTGCTCCAGGATGTCCTGCGGAATGCCCTCCATGCCGAAAATCTCAACTTCCAGGCCTTGTCTGTTGGGCAGCGCGTGGTCGACCTCGGTCAGGGTTTCTTTGTGCACTTGGCTCAGATGCACAGCGAGACCTGCAGGAAGCATGCATTGTTAGTGGTCGTTGTTCGGAAGCCCTGGCCCCAAGAGAATCGCGGGGGAAACATACCACCAGCCGTGTTCAAACGACGACCGCATCGCTCGCACTTGAAATGCTTGGCCTTCTGATGAGAAATCAGAAGCTTGAGATCCTCAAAGTCACGTTCACCTATGAGACAGTTAGCATGGCAAGTTCCTCCATCCCAGAGTCTTGTCTCCGGGGCAGCTCACAGTAGTAGCACCACGGCCGCGAAAGTATTTCCTCGACATCGGGAAAGCTGCGCTTCTTCTTGCCCATTGTGCCGGCGGGTGCAGAGCGTGTGTGGTTGGGAGAAATAAACAAGCAGCGTGTGCTGTCTTGTGGCGGCTTGATTGATTGTTGCTTGAACTGCGCAGTGCGCGTTTTTATTTATCGTCGGTCGGTTTTTGTCGCTTGGGTGGCCTGAGGGACAATGGAAGAGGCAGATTAAGCGTTGCGCGGTCGCATTTGGCAAGGCTTTGCATGGGCCTGCCCGCTGGGATCTGATGGATAATTTGTGGTTCAGCCTTGCATCTGGTGCAAGCTGTATGGTGGCGGCAGCTGGCGGCAGCTGGGTGAGTTTGCGTATTACGTAAGCAGCACATATCCCTGCTGAACTTGTACAACGTGAGTTTCATCTAGAACCAACAACGATGCCGAATTCGATACAGCATTCATTCGAGCTGTTTGGGCTTCATTCGAGCTGTTTGGGCGGCGACTCGATAGCATGAAACAAACTTCGCCAAGCTTGTTGCTTACTACACGATGATATAATACGATCTTAGCTACATTTCATACACCATTGTCACATCTTTGAATCACCTTCATGTGCAACCAAATCACATCGAATCAGGCATACGCCATTTAATATACACTTAGCCACTCAGTCCCTCTAGCTTTACCTTAACGGGGTCTGCACCTTGGGCAAAGTCCCCCGGACGGACACCGTCATTGACGGCCCATGAAAGTCCTTCTCCTTCGGCTCCCAAAACGCCGACACATCCACCAGCACCCAGACCTTGGGCGTCTCGACCTCCACCATCCCCGTCAGCATGATGGAGCCCGGGGGAGGCGGGTACTTGTAGCTACTCCATCTGCGCTGCAGAGCCAGGCCAAACTGCTTCCACGTTGACGTCATGGGCTCTGTCACGGCAATGGCATGGCCGAGGGCTAGCCTGGTGACCTTTTCCACGATGGTTGAGGTGTTGGGGTCTTCTTCCTCCAGCACCAGCTTGACGCCCTTTTCCTGGCCGGGCGGCAGCTGGTGCGGGTTCATTTGGATGACAGGTCGCTGAGGGCGTGACGTATCCGGATACCAAATTGCGCGAAGCCTGTCGTAGTACTGAAAAGCCCCTTGTGAGGCGAACTGGTAGATGAAGCTTGCGACCAGCTGCGGGTAGATGATGCGATCCAGGTCTATGGAGAGCTTGGAGTCCGCTTTTCTGTTGGTCCAGTAGACGCCATCACTAGCGTAGAGAATACTGCAAGACGAAGGTTGATTAGCTTACGTGTTGTGTTGGATGCGGGCGTCGTAGGCTTTGCGTTTTTTTTTTTCAACGTACCCCGAGTGCCAGTATTCCGGGGCTGGCGCCGATGGATACTGATAATCAAGCCACATTCGTGAGCGCCGCGGAGTCTTCATGTAGAGCTTTGAGCGCTTGTCATCAGCGCCCAGCTTCTTGATCACGATTTTGAGGAGGTTGTCTAAGACACATATTAGCATTGCATGTCTTGGCGTCTGAAACCCGCACGGCACCATGCCATCTCCTACCTCTGAGCTCCTTTTGGAGCTCTTTGTCCTTGCTAAACTTGATGTATTCTTGCCATTCGGGATCCGAGCCGCGGTATGGCTCAGGCTGGTAGACCTGTGTCGTGAATGGGAACGCCACGAAGAAACCCTCAATCTCCTGCTCGTCTTCGTCGTCCTCCTCATGGCCGGGGTCTTTGTGTTGCCTGTCTGATTTAGAGCTCGCCGTTCCCTTATTTTGCTCAGAACTGTGGGTGGTGTTTTGTTGGTGATCATGGTTGTGGTTGTGGTTGTGGTTATGTCGCCTCGGGTCGTCGTCCTCCTCCTCCTCACCAAAGATGTAGGGGTCCAGCAAGTCCGTCCAGAAGAATGACGCCACAGAGCACGTCAAAGCCAAGTAAAGAAACGATCGCCTATTACACAAAGCATCAGCTAGCTGCCCGGGCCGCACGAGGAGTAGCCAGGGATGAAGCTTACAATGGACGGGACGGGGCGCGGAAGGCTACCCGCTGTACGCGGATCGGGATCTGGGGAGGAACATGTTGGCGGGCAGCACTTCGCAGGGCTAGCCGAGTGGCCCGATTCCCGAGAATTCGATTTATCATGAAGGGGATACAGTGGTCGGTCGTTGGGCAGTGGCCATTCAAAGCTCGGGGTAGGGTATGTCGAGGGCTGGCAATCGAAGGTGGTGGCTTTGGGTGTGGCTTGTGTGATTGCGGATGGGCGTAGTTAGTACCGAAGGTGTGTTGCTAACGGTAATCGGTAATTGGCCCGTATGTATGGCTATCGGTGGGAGAATAAGAGTGACTTGGTGTGGTTGTGAAAAGTGTTGATGGAAATGATTGCGCAAGGCTTTGAGAATAAAATCACGGGACTACCCTAATATGGGTGAGCTTCTTAGGGTTAACAGTAGACTGTGTGCATTATGTTGACACACACGGTGCAAACCCAGGATGCGAAATCGCAGCCTCGTCATTCGATGGCATGTGAATATGCGATGCATGGATGGAGGATCTTGGACGAAGCATTGGCGATACATGATGGCTTCAAGAGAGAGTTTACGAGTCAAGGCTGTGCAGTGCAAACGTGTGCTTCTATTCTATGAAAAAAAAAACTAGTATATGGTTCATACGCAGGCAACGTCTAACCTCTGCGACGAGTGGTAGGGCCGCTCTTCTTGGGCGTAATCGAAGTGCCAGAGGCCGAGGCCTGGACGGCAACGGGCTCCTTGGCAACGACCTGGGGCTTCTTGCCCTTGGAGGCGGGAGTGGCGCCCCAGTAGATGACCATCTGGAGGGCCAGGATGACGTTGAGGACGAAGCCGGCAATGAAGCTGTACAGGATGGTCTTGTCGTCAACCTCCTGGAGAGTGGTGAAGATGCGGGTAAGCGAGCCAATGAGGTAGTTGAAGACCTGGAGGACAAGACATGCATGTGTTAGTGACAGGTACGAGACGAGTGCAGAGATGGCGCGTCGGCCTGCGGAGACAAACTTACAGTAAAGGCACTGAGCTGGCCAGTGGTGCCAGACATGAAGATGGTGGCGATCTGAGGCAGCTTGCTGGCCACGCTCAAAACACCGGCGCCAGCCTGCAGATACACCAGCTTCTCCATGGGGATCAGAGGCGGGCTCCAGAGGCAGCTCATGATGATGCCCGTCATGCTGAGGAACTGGCCAGCCATTCCAGGCCGGCCGCTGTACCAGAGCAGGAGAATGCTGATGATGACGTTCTGCACCAGGATCATGAGCGTCTCGCCGTAGGTGCTGAAGGGGAAGCCATTGCGCCCGCTGTAGGCCAGCGAAATCATGTACGACAGGGTCTCGAGAGTGTAGGCGACAATAGACACGCCCTCGGCCGACTTGGAGCTCATCAGCTTGATGAGCTGGGGCACCTTGACGATGGCCGAGGCGGCGACAATGGCGATGCCCAGGCCCTTGGAGAGGCCGAGCTTGATGCAGGCCTCATCGGTGTGGTCGATGTCGAGCAGCAGCGACGTGTAGCACTTGTCGCCAATCAGCGAGACGCCAAAGTCGCGGATGGGCTCCGGCAGGTTCTGCGTGATGGGCTGCAGAAGAGGGCGGATCGAGTCGACGAGGGGAGTGAGAGCTTCCATGGTGGGCGAGCTGGGCGGGAGGGACAGACGGCGGGACGAGAAAAAAAAAGAAAAAGAAAAAGAAAAAAAAGACTGGCGGTTTCCAGCTGCAGAAGAAAGAAAAGGAAGACAAGAAACAAAGGAAGAAGAAAACAAAGCGCAAAAGGCCAGCAAGGCGTCTTTAGTAGTACTGTACTATTTTGCGCACTGACAGGGCTGGCTGCACAAAGCAGGCACTGGGCATAGGGCCCTAGGGTCCACTAAAACAGTATTTTTACTGGTGCAGGACAGGCGGGACAGCCCTATAAGCCGCTATAACTTACAGCGGGTAAGGCCTCTGTAAATGACGGGAACCGCCGTCCGTTCCCTTGCATTGACAGGTCCCAGCACAACGGCACAGAACAATGAAAGAATGGAAGACTTGAGCAAAGGAACGCGCCTTGCATGGTGACAAGTTGACGGCAGGGCAGGGCAGGGGAGATATTTTAATCACTACAAGGGCTGCTCCGTCCCCAAAGCTTGGGCCAGCCGGGCCTTTTATAAGGAGTTGGTGATGCGTGGCACAGGAGACACGGACGAGACAAGACGACACAGCACGGAGACGAGGAGAAGGGGAGAATAGGATAAGAACGAAGAATTGAATGGACCGAACTAACAGAAGGAAAGGAACAGAACTGAAACAAGAAAGAAGAGCCAAACCGGCCACTCCACCGAGAGAGCCACCAAAACCATATCCAGATAGAAGAGAAGGGAAGAAACAAAAACAAGTACAGGTTTCCAACCACACCAGAGCGCGCCTATGCACCACTGCCCGCCACCGTCCGCCACCTTATACCACCCGCTTCTTGCGCTTCTTCAGCGTTTCCAGAGCCTGCCTACAGTGCGACACATTCGCCAAAGGCTCCCACGTGCTTTCCGCCTCGGCGAAGCCCTTCCACTTGACGAGGTAGTGCGTGCCCTTGCCGACGCCGCGAGAGTCGAGGAGCGTCTCAATCTCCCACTCGCCGGCGGCATCCGAGACAGCCTCGTCGTCGTCGTCGTTGTTGCCGCCGCCGCGAGTTCTGCTGGGCTTGGAAGCTGTGGCTGTCTTGGGTGGTCTGCCAGGCCCCCGCTTGGGCGCGGCGTTGGTGGCTGTGGACTTGGCTACTCTGGAAAACGTGGCTGCTCTGGTGGAAGACGTGGCTGCTCGGCTCGAGGACTTGGATGTTTGTACATGTGCAGTGGCGTTGGTGGATCGGGAGGTTCTGGCTGAGCCGCGAGACTCGCGGGCAGGGGCAGCGGCGGGCTTTGGGTCCTTTGGGGGTCTGCCCACCTTGGACGGCTTCGCGGGTGCGGGGGCGGGCGCGGGCTTTTCGGATTTGGCCTCGAACGCTGCGATGAGACCCTTGGCGTGTGCGAGGTTGGCCGCGGGCTCCCACGTGTTGTCGCGTGCCGAGAAGCCCTTCCATTTCACTAGATAGTGCGTGCCCCTGCCACTGTATTTGGAGTCGACGACGCTCTCAACCTCGTACTCTTCGTCGCCATCGCCCGACGCGTTTGCGTCTTGTGCAGAGCCGGGCTTGGCGGCATTCCGGCCAGACACACGCTTGCCAGTAACAGCTGCTGCTTTAGGGGCTGCCGCGTTCTTGGGGGGTCGCCCGGGCCGTCTCTTCGCAGGGGGCGAGCCTGCTACTGTCGTGGGCTTTTCAATGCGGCCGCGCGTAGGACGTTTGGAGTCGGAGGTTCTGATGCGCGTGGACGGCCGCATGCGCAGGTCGGCCTTGGATACGGAGGCGTTGCGCAAGCTTGTGCGCTTGCGAGGAGGTGACGGGGTCGCGCTGCCGTTATCCTGTTTCTCGTCGCCGCCGTTGGGCGAGTGGCTTTCAGCTTCGTAGTACTCGTCGCTGTCTGTCCTTTCAAGCTCGCGGGCCTGCTCATCACGTAGATCCCTGGTAATGACGGTGTCCATGCCCATGTGGCGCGGCGAGCTTGGGCGTGAGCTGGCGTCGACAGCGCCTGCGTCGGGGGCTGTGTCACTGACGCCTAGTGCTGGGTGCGTGGTGACAACTACGTCGACATTAGGCAGGAGGTAGTCGATCTCCTCGTCGTGATGCTGGTCTGCATGGTGTTCAGTGTGTGCTTCGAGATCAGGTGGCGCAGAGCGATCAGCCAGAGGGACGTCTGTAAGGTCTGAAATCAGAGGCGGGGGTGAGCTGAAGGAAAAGCGCTTGTTGCTGGCAAGGGCGACTAGTGCAGGAGCAGTGTGTTAGCCATGGGCTGTGACGCGCGCAAAGGAGCCAGGACCAGAACCTACCTGGGGTACCGGTGTTGTCGCGACGCGATGTTGAGTGGCCGAACGTGGTGGACGTGGCTGGGAAGAGGGGCTCGGCGGCGGCGACGACAGCGCCCGGGCCAAAGGAGCTGGGGCTTCGGCTGCCAGTCACATTGGTTCCATAGATGGCTTCGTCCCTGGTCTTTGGTCAGGTGAGTGTCGAGGAAGGGCCATGCTGGTGCGCGGGTTTCTTACATGTTGAAGCTGGCGACGTCCGTAGTCGGCACATCACTGTGACCAGCGAGGTCGTCGTTTCCAACCCAAGGCATGGGGATGGGGGGTTTTGCGCTGTGAAAAGAGAGCGGGACGGTTGATCAAGGGTTGAAAGTATGCGTGTGGATCGATGCGCGTGGCAGAGGCGCAACAAGTCCGTCGAGGCGTGTCTTTAGTGGGAGCGCTAATGACAGCGTCTCCAAGCTACACGTCGGGCTGGGCGGGGCGATGAGCTCTAGGCGCGTAAAGCATGTATAAAGCGCGATAAATAAGAATAATATCGCAGGACTGTCAAAGACTCGTGATCAGTAATAATTTGATTGGAGATGTTGTGGGGACAAACGGAAGGGATTAGTGACGAGAATAATGCAAGGCATAGATGGCATAAAGCGGGAATGCAGCAGGCCTCGGGCAAAAAAAAAAGAATTTGAATCATTAATCGCATTCAGTGAATACTATAGAGATACTAGACTAGTTCCAGTTGACTGTATACATTTTATTTTATTTTTTGGAAAACAAAGAAAGCAAACAAACAAAGCAAAGGTAGCTTGAGCCCTAAGGCAGACAGCTGAGAAGGCCTACTAGTGAGGTAGATATAGTTAAGAGGCTACTATAAGATAGTCAGAAGTAGGTAGGGTGAGGCCTGCATGAGCAGATTTAGAAGGAGACTACAAGTATAAAGTACAGGTAGATAGAGTGAGTTGAGCTACGAAGAGCAGATTGAGGATGTAAAGGGACAGAGTCCACTTATTGGTTGGTTTATAGTCAGACAAGGGTATATCTGACTTGTGAAGTAAGAAGACAAGGTTATTGTCTTTTGATCCTACTACCTAAGCTAGGGTTAGGGTCTTTAAACTATTTTTGTCCTAGGCCTCGGGCATTATTTGGCCGGTGAAGATGGGAGCGGATTAAGTGGTGAGCTGCGCCACAGGAGCACGAAGCCATAGTTAGATGAAAGTGGCGTCAGGGAGACCCACCTTTTGACCACGCGAATTGACGCGCACGCGACGCGTCTGATGCAGCCTTTAATGGTGTTTTTTTTGTGCCTTTTTTTGGGCTGTCCAGCTCGGCTTCACCCCAGCCAGGCCTTGTTTTGTTGTCTTCTCGATTGGGAAAAGCTCAGATGGGTTCACAGACTCCAATTGGTGTGTGGTTGGCCTGGCAAAAAGTGGCATCGGCTTGTAGTAATTAGACAGGCCTCGACTTTGTGTGTACTCAGTACTGCACCTGTGTACACTACACCACTGTACACCACTGTACACTGCATCTCTGCACTGCGTCTCTGCCCTGCTTGGTCCCTGACGCTGTCTCACCTTGCTTGACCTGACGTCGTCTCACCTTGCTTGACTCCGTTCGTCGCCCTTCTTCGCCGCCGTTCTGCGTCCTTCTCTCGTCTTCTGGCCCTGTATGAGACTCCGCTATAAGTCTGCTCTCGTCCATAGTTGCTCCCTGAGCCTGCCGACCACTCGTTTGGTATTTGATAGTCCCGACAGCAACCAGCGCTCCACTGTGGCCCGCCGCCATTGAAAGACGAAATACATGCCGGCGTCTCTGCGATCCATTCCTTCTCTTCTCTCTCTCGCCTTCTGGTGAGCTGGCCAGATCCCTTCTCTCGACCCTTCTCTCGCTCGACCCTTCTCTCGACCCTTCTCTCGGCCTCTCTGCCGACCGCCCCCCCATCGCCTCAACCGCTATCCCGGCCCTCCTCACCGCCGGTACCGACGCCTCGTCTTGTCTCGCGCTCACCAGCATGGCAACAGTCCTCCCAGAGCCACCGTCTCCCGGCGCCATCGACTCGTTGTTAGCGCGGCCGCCGACTCCTCCTCGAGAGACCACTGAATCTGCCGCTGCTGGCAGTGGTGATGGTCGGACCGTGTCTCCGACTACTGATGCGTCTGCTTTGCCGCCCACCCTCCAATCCTCCATCTCGGCGCCTTCAGTCGCTCTCCACGTCGCCTCGACCGACGACGCACCACACAGCCTCTCAACACCACCAAAGGCCAACTCCCCACACACTCCCGGCGGCGACCAGTCCAAGCGCCGAATACCCAAGAGCGTCGTGTTCTCGGGCAAGGCACACTACCAAGACGCGCCCATCTACGACCCCGACAACTTCAGACCGTCTCCGTCTCTCCCACCGTCACGGACGCTGAAGCCGCTCAAGGGCATACTCAAGGCGTCGCCTCTCCCCATACGCATCGAACACCTGGACTCCAGCCACGTGGGCCTCGCAGTCATGTTGGGCTCGGCCATCAAGCAGCTGAGCGGGACGGACAGGACGTCTCGCATTGAGGCCTACTCGACGCTCTACCGGGCGCTCAAGGCCTCCAACAACCTGCCCGACCGCATTGCCCTCAACGAAAAGATGGGCATCATGCTCAAGTTCTTGCAACGCGACATCAAGACGCCGCCATCACGTGATCCGACCGACCACTCGCTCGTCATCAACGCGCTGCTCATGTTCCTGACGTTTCTCTACTTCCCCAGCATATCAGCCACGATCCCCGCTGACTTCGGCATCTTCATCATCGACCACTGCATCAAGTCGTTTGAGGATCGCCGCCTGGGCAAGGAGGTTGTGCGCAACCTGATGCAGGTTGTCTTCAGCCAAAACTTCCCCGCCAGGGTCATGTCCTCCGAGCGGCTGCGCAAGCTTATAATATCCCTGCACAATCTCGACCAGCACGTGGGCAGCAGCAAGATCCTCATCTTCAGAGCGCGCATCTACAAGCGCCTGATCAAGCAGTGCCGGCCGCACATGATTGCACATCCGGACTGGATGCCAGACCTCTTTACCGATATGCTGAGCTCGGTGAAAGAGGTGCGCTATGCCGCCATGGATCTGGGCTACGAGGCCGCCCTCAGTCTCGGCATGGAAAAGGACATAACGTTGCGCGTGCTGCAGCTGTTGTCAAGCCAGGAGACGGAGCGTGACAGGACGTATCTCGACTTTTACGTGGAGAAGCTGTCGGCCCAGTTCTCCAAAAGGCCTGCCCCAGACGCAGGGGAAGATGACAGGCTCAAGGACATGTGCATGGTGTCCAAGGTATGGACCATTGTCATGCTGCTGCTGAGAAGCAGACCCTTGGATCGGTGGGAGGCCCTGCCCAAGTGGTTGAACCTGATCCCGCCCTGCTTCAACTCTTCCGACCTGCCGTGCCGGCTCGAGGCGAATGCCGCCTGGAGCCGCTTCATCTACGTGGCGCATCTGCAGGAAGCGTACTTTGGGCGCATGCTGTCACAGGCCATCGTGCGGGCCTACATAAGCCAGCTGTCGCGCCGCCAGTTTGGCCGCAAGAGCGAGGCCGACTTCCGCAAGGCCGTGCTCGGCGGCGTGTGTAGCGTGTACTACTATGCATTTGGAGCCAACACGCCCACGAAGCTCCTGGATAAGTACTGGGACTTTACGCTGCCGCTCTTCCATGCCATGACGTCTGCAGAGGCCCACCTCGAGTCACGTGCATGTGCCGTCGCCATCATGTCCAGCCTGCTGGATACTTCCACCAGCCGGCCGTGGGATGAAGAGCTTGTTTTGGGCGCTGTGCCGTATCCTAACCCTGACCAGATCCCCTGTTTGGACTCCCGCTGGATCAGACGAAACCTGACGAAAGTGCGCAAAGTGCTTCAGCCCATTATCGACAGCAATGTTTTGCAGCTTGCCGACATCACCTCGCCCGCCAACCAGCTCTGCCGCTCGCTTTCCGCCACAGTATGCGGATTAGCAGCCAAGGAAATCAAGGTGTCTAACGAGACCCTGGATTACCTGTCGTCGGTTCTGGTCACTGTCGACCATCTGTGGCGCAGGGGCGTCCCGGAACCGGCATTGGCAGAAACGCAGGAGAATGCGGTTGTGGCGTTCCTCGATAGCATCAAGTTCTACATCATGCTGGCCGTTGATGGCCTGGGTCTTCTTCCCTTCATGGAGCCCATCCATGCCGAGGGGCAGGCTGCTTTGAGCGTCTTCAACAGCCCGTCGCACGACCGCTCTCTATCGGAGGCTTGGGGCAACCGTCTCGAGCTGCTCCTGTCCACTCTGTGTGTTGTGCCTGTGGGCGTGCAGGACAACCAGGAGTACGCCGGCTTCCTGGAGGCCGTCTTTAAGCCATTCTTCGCGGAGAAGAGTGCCCTGGCCATGTCGGCCATGATGCAGGCAAAGCTGGCTGACATGGCCGGGTCAACCATCCCGGCCGGGGTCTGGATGCTTGCCGTCCGCGCCATTGCGCCCACGCTGGACCCCATGGCGCCGTCCTGCAGCAGCCTCAACCAGCACAGCAGCGATGTCCCTCTTGGTCGTGAGTACAAGAACATGACCAAGGTGCTGGAGCTGGGGCTGAAGAACTGCCCGACCCTGGCCTGGGGCGAGTGGGAGCGGCTGTTCAAGCCGTTGGCCCAGCACATGTATGAGTTTGCTGGGTCTACTGGCCTGGCGCTTGCGTTGCTAGAGCCTCTCTCCAAGCACATCCACGGCCGTCTGGTGGACAGCAAGGACATGCCGCCGCTCAATACGCTCATGGCTGCGATTGTGGTGCTGCGAAACGCGTCGCAGCCTGCCGATCGCGTGACGGTGGAAAACGCCCAGCGACGGCTGTGGGGCGTGCCCGGCACGAAGACGGCCAGCTTCGACCCGTTCAGCCATCTCTACACGATGCTGAACGTGCTGTTCCAGCAGTCCTACGTGCACTACGCCGAGTACAGCCAGGAGCAGTTTGTCGATGCGCTGTTCCGCGACCTGGACGCGTTCCTCGAGCGGTGCTCCATCCCCCTGGTGGTCCGGACCATCGGCCTGCTGCAGCCCGGTCTTGTGGACTGGATTCGCGACAGTGACAAGCGTCTGGATAGACAGGTGTATGGCCTGGTAAGTCTCGAGTCCCTACTACCACGTTACGGACTGTCTACAGCATACTAACCCAAATCTAGGCAAAGCCGCTGGTTGCGCATATCTGCGCCTTCATCTCCCGCCATGGGCCGTCGAACCTGTCCCTGGATACCCTGGAGCCTCTTCTGTGCGCGGGATTCCAGAGCACGCACGTTGATTTCGTGAACATGTTTGTCACCATGTGGAATCGGCTGTTCGAAAATGCTGCGGATTTACAGTATCCACAGCAACTAAAGGAGACCCTGGTCGGAATAAGGGATGGTGTTGACATGGTTCTGCCTGGGCTTGAAAACTCAGGAGACTCGTGTCTTGTCAGTTTCCGCCAGACGCAAGCCTTCGACCACGACGACGCGTCTACCATGAATGTGCCGTCTATTGCTTCGCCCCACCCGGACAGCCGGCCGTCATCACGGCGCTCGGCCAAGAGTGTGGCATGCACTCCCGAAGCCGCCGCTCCCGTTCCCGCCAGGGTCACGCGCTCGCGCACCAATTCGCGGTCTAACACGCCGGCGAAGAGTGCTGCGCCCCAGTCACGTGCGCGCCACGA